>JAVRKA010000391.1:0-132017 GCA_034508555.1 Venustoraphidia nigricollis | reverse complement strand
GATAGGCATTCCAGATATGGTTGCCGACAGGCATTTCAAATATAAGTGCTGATGGGCATTTCAGATGTAGTTTCCGATAAGCATTTCAAATATAGGTACCGATAGGCATTTCAGATATAGGTGCCGATAGGCATTTCAGATATAGTTGCCAATTGGCATTTTAAAAATAGGTGTCGATAGGCATTTCAGATATAGAAGCCGATAGGCATTTCAAATATAGGTGCCGATAGGCATTCCAGATATGGTTGCCGATAGGCATTTCAAATATAGGTGCTGATAGGCATTTCAGATGTAGTTTCCGATAGGCATTTCAAAAATAGGTGCCGATAGGCATTTCAGTTATAGGTGCCGATAGGTATTTCAGATATAGGTGCCGATAGGCATTTCAGATATAGAAGCCGATAGGCATTTCAAATATTGGTGCCGATAGGCATTCCAGATATGGTTGCCGATAGGCATTTCAAATATAGGTGCTGATAGGCATTTCAGATGTAGTTTCCGATAGGCATTTCAAAAATAGGTGCCGATAGGCATTTCAGATATAGGTGCTGATAGGCATTTCAGATGTAGTTTCCGATAGGCATTTCAAAAATAGGTGCCGATAAGCATTGCAGATATGGTTGCCGATAGGCATTTCAGATATAGTTACCGATTGGCATTTTAAAAATAGGTGCCGATAGGTATTTCATTTAAGCAGCCGATAGGCATTTTAAATATAGGTGCCGATAAGCATTGCAGATATGGTTGCCGATAGGCATTTCAAATATAGTTGCTGATAAGCATTCCAGATGTAGTTTCCGATAGGCATTTCAAAAATTGGTGCCGATAGGCATTTCAGATATAGGTGCCGATAGGCATTTCAGATATAGTTGCCGATTGGCATTTTAAAAATAGGTGCCGATAGGCATTTCAGATATACAAGCCGATAGGCATTTCAAATATAGGTGCCGATAGGCATGCCAGATATAGTTGCCGATTGGCATTTAAAAAATAGGTGTCGATAGGCATTTCAGATATACAAGCCGATAGGCATTTCAAATATAGGTGCCGATAGGCATGCCAGATATGGTTGCCGATAGGCATTTCAAATATAGGTGCTGATAGGCCTTTCAGATGTAGTTTCCGATAGGCATTTCAAAAATAGGTGCCGATAGGCATTTCAGATATAAAAGCCGATAGGCATTTCAAATATAGGTGCCGATAGGCATTCCAGATATGGTTGCCGATAGGCATTTCAAATATAGGTGCTGATAGGCATTTCAGTTGTAGTTTCCGATAGGCATTTCAAAAATAGGTGCCGATAGGTATTTCAGATATAGGTGCCGATAGGCATTTCAGATATAGTTGCCAATTGGCATTTTAAAAGTAGGTGCCGATAGGCATTTCAGATATAGAAGCCGATAGGCATTTCAAATATTGGTGACGATAGGCATTCCAGATATGGTTGCCGATAGGCATTTCAAATATAGGTGCTGATAGGCATTTCAGATGTAGTTTCCGATAGGCATTTCAAAAATAGGTGCCGATAGGTATTTCAGATATAGGTGCCGATAGGCATTTCAGATATAGTTGCCAATTGGCATTTTAAAAATAGGTGCTGATAGGCATTTCAGATATAGAAGCCGATAGGCATTTCAAATATTGGTGCCGATAGGCATTCCAGATATGGTTGCCGATAGGCATTTTAAATATGGGTGCTGATAGGCATTTTTGATGTAATTCCGATAGGCATTTCAAAAATTGATGCCGATTGGCATTTCAGATATAGGTGCCGATAGGCATTTCAGATATAGTTGGCGATTGGCATTTTAAAAACAGGTGCCGATAGGCATTTCAGATATAGAAGTCGATAGGTATTTCAAATATAGGTGTCGATAGGCATTTCAGATATGGTTGCCGATAGGCATTTCAAATATAGGAGCAGATAGGCATTTCAGATGTAGTTTCCGAAAGGCATTTCAAAAATAGGTGCCGATAGGCATTTCAGATATAGGTGCCGATAGGCATTTCAGATATAGTTGCCGATTGGCATTTTAAAAATAGGTGCCGATAGGCATTTCAGATATTGAAGCCGATAGGCATTTTAAATATAGGTGCCGATAGGCATTCCAGATATGGTTGCCGAAAAGGCATTTCAAATATAATTGCTGATAGGCATTTCAGATGTAGTTTCCGATAGGCATTTCAAATATAGGTACCGATAGGCATTTCAGATATAGGTGCCGATAGGCATTTCAGATATAGTTGTTAATTGGCATTTTAAAAAAAGGTGTCGATAGGCATTTCAGATATAGAAGCCGATAGGCATTTCAAATATAGGTGCCTATAGGCATTCCAGATATGGTTGCCGATAGGCATTTCAAATGTAGGTGCTGATAGGCATTTCAGATGTTGTTTCCGATAGGCATTTCAAAAATAGGTGCCGATAGGCATTTCAGATATAGGTGCCGATAGGCATTTTAGATATAGTTGCCGATTGGCATTTTAAAAATAGGTGCCGATAGACATTTTAGATATAGAAGCCGATAGGTATTTCAAATATAGGTGTCGATAGGCATTTCAGATATGGTTGCCGATAGGCATTTCAAATATAGGTGCTGATAGGCATTTCAGATGTAGTTTCCGATAGGCATTTCAAAAATAGGTGTCGATAGGCATTTCAGATATAGGTGCCGATAGGCATTTCAGATATAGTTGCCGATTGGCATTTTAAAAATAGGTGCCGATAGGCATTTAAGATGTAGTTTCCGATAGGCATTTCAAAAATAGGTGCCGATAGGCATTTCAGATATAGGTGCCGATAGGCATATCAGATATAGTTGCCGATAAGCATTTAAAATATAGGTGCCGATAGGCATTTCAAATATAGGTGTCGATAGGCATTTCAGATATAGTTGCCGATTGGCATTTTAAAAATAGGTGCCGATAGACATTTTAGATATAGAAGCCGATAGGTATTTCAAATATAGGTGTCGATAGGCATTTCAGATATGGTTGCCGATAGGCATTTCAAATATAGGTGCTGATAGGCATTTCAGATGTAGTTTCCGATAGGCATTTCAAAAATAAGTGCCGATAGGCATTTCAGATATAGCTGCCGATAGGCATTTCAGATCTAGTTGCCGATTTGCATTTTAAAAATAGGTGCCGATAGGCATTTTAGATGTAGTTTCCGATAGGCATTTCAAAAATAGGTGCCGATAGGCATTTCAGATATAGGTGCCGATAGGCATATCAGATATAGTTGCCGATAGGCATTTAAAATATAGGTGCCGATAGGCATTTCTGATGTGGTTGCCGATAGGCATTTCAAATATAGGTGCCGATAGGCATTTTAGATATAGTTGCCGATTGGCATTTTAAAAATAGGTGCCGATAGGCATTTTAGATGTAGTTTCCGATAGGCATTTCAAAAATAGGTGCAGATAGGCATTTCAGATATAGGTGCCGATAGGCATATCAGATATAGTTGCCGATAGGCATTTAAAATATAGGTGTCGATAGGCATTTCAGATATGGTTGCCGATAGGCATTTCAAATATAGGTGCTGATAGGCATTTCAGATGTAGTTTCCGATAGACATTTCAAAAATAGGTGCCGATAGGCATTTTAGATATAGGTGCCGATAGGCATTTCAGATATAGTTGCCGATTGGCATTTTATATATAGGTGCTGAAAGGCATTTCAGATGTAGTTTCCGATAGGCATTTCAAAAATAGGTGCCGATAGGCATTTCAGATATAGGTGCCGATAGGCATTTCAGATATAGTTGCCGATTGGCATTTTAAAAATAGGTGCCGATAGGCATTTCAGATATAGCTGCCGATAGGCACTTCAAATATAGGTGCCCATAGGCATTCCAGATATGGTTGTCGATAGACATTTCAAATATAGATGCTGATAGGCCTTTCAGATGTAGTTTCCGATAGGCATTTCAAAAATAGGTGCCGATAGGCATTTCATATATAGGTGCCGATAGGCATTTCAGATATAGTTGCCGATTGGCATTTTTAAAATAGGTGCCGATAGGCATTTCAGATATAGAAGCCGATAGGCATTTCAAATATAGGTACCGATAAGCATTCCAGATATGTTTGCCGATAGGCATTTCAAATATAGGTGCTGATAGGCATTTCAGATGTAGTTTCCGATAGGCATGTCAAAAATAGGTGCCGATAGGCATTTCAGATATAGGTGCCGATAGGCATTTCAGATATAGTTGCCGATTGGCATTTTAAAAATAGGTGCCGATAGGCATTTCAGATATAAAAGCCGATAGGCATTTCAAATATAGGTGCCGATAGGCATTCCAGATATGGTTGCCGATAGGCATTTCAAATATAGGTGCTGATAGGCATTTCAGATGTAGTTTCCGATAGGCATTTCAAAAATAGGTGCCGATAGGTATTTCAGATATAGGTGCCAAAAGGCATTTCAGATATAGTTATCAATTGGCATTTTAAAAATAGGTGCCGATAGGCATTTCAGATATAGAAGCCGATAGGCATTTCAAATATTGGTGCCGATAGGCATTCCAGATATGTTTGCCGATAGGCATTTTAAATATAGGTGCTGATAGGCATTTTTGATGTAATTTCCGATAGGCATTTCAAAAATTGATGCCGATTGGCATTTCAGATATAGGTGCCGATAGGCATTTCAGATATAGTTGGCGATTGGCATTTTAAAAACAGGTGCCGATAGGCATTTCAGACATAGAAGTCGATAGGTATTTCAAATATAGGTGTCGATAGGCATTTCAGATATGGTTGCCGTTAGGCATTTAAATATAGGAGCAGATAGGTATTTCAGATGTACTTTCCGAAAGGCATTTCAAAAATAGGTGCCGATAGGCATTTCAGATATAGGTGCCGATAGGCATTTCAGATATAGTTGCCGATTGGCATTTTAAAAATAGGTGCCGATAGGCATTTCAGATATTGAAGCCGATAGGCATTTCAAATATAGGTGCCGATAGGCATTCCAGATAGGGTTGCCGACAGGCATTTCAAATATAAGTGCTGATAGGCATTTCAGATGTAGTTTCCGATAGGCATTTCAAATATAGGTACCGATAGGCATTTCAGATATAGGTGCCGATAGGCATTTCAGATATAGTTGTTAATTGGCATTTTAAAAATAGGTGTCGATAGGCATTTCAGATATAGAAGCCGATAGGCATTTCAAATATAGGTGCCGATAGGCATTCCAGATATGGTTTCCGATAGGCATTTCAAATGTAGGTGCTGATAGGCATTTCAGATGTTGTTTCCGATAGGCATTTCAAAAATAGGTGCCGATAGGCATTTCAGATATAGGTGCCGATAGGCATTTCAGATATAGTTGCCGATTGGCATTTTAAAAATAGGTGCCGATAGGCATTTCAGATATAGAAGCCGATAGGTATTTCAAATATAGGTGTCGATAGGCATTTCAGATATGGTTGCCGATAAACATTTCAAATATAGGTGCTGATAGGCATTTCAGATGTAGTTTCCGATAGGCATTTCAAAAATAGGTGCCGATAGGCATTTCAGTTAAAGGTGCCGATAGGCATTTCAGATATAGTTGCGAATTCGCATTTTAAAAATAGGTGCCGATAGGCATTTAAGATGTGGTTTCCGATAGGCATTTCAAAAATAGGTGCCGATAGGCATTTCAGATATAGGTGCCGCCGATAGGCATATCAGATATAGTTGCCGATAGGCATTTAAAATATAGGTGCCGATAGGCATTTCAAATATAGGTGTCGATAGGCATTTCAGATATAGTTGCCGATTGGCATTTTAAAAATAGGTGCCGATAGACATTTTAGATATAGAAGCCGATAGGTATTTCAAATATAGGTGTCGATAGGCATTTCAGATATGGTTGCCGATAGGCATTTCAAATATAGGTGCCGATAGGCATTTCTGATATAGGTGCCGATAGGCATTTCAGATATAGTTGCCGATTGGCATTTTAAAAATAGGTGCCGATAGGCATTTCAGATATAGAAGCCGATAGGCATTTCAAATATAGGTGCCTATAAGCATTCCAGATATGGTTGCCGATAGGCATTTCAAATATAGGTGCTGATAGGCATTTCAGATGTAGTTTCCGATAGGCATTTCAAAAATAGGTGCCGATAGGCATTTCATATATAGGTGCCGATAGGCATTTCAGATATAGTTGCCGATTGGCATTTTAAAAATAGGTGCCGATAGGCATTTCAGATATAGAAGCCGATAGGCATTTCAAATATAGGTGCCGATAAGCATTCCAGATATGGTTGCCGATAGGCATTTCAAAAATAGGTGCCGATAGGCATTTCAGATATAGGTGCCGATTGGCATTTCAGATATAGTTGCCGATTGGCATTTTAAAAATAGGTGCCGATAGGCATTACAGATATAAAAGCCGATAGGCATTTCAAATATAGGTGCCGATAGGCATTCCAGATATGGTTGCCGATAGGCATTTCAAATATAGGTGCTGATAGGCATTTCAGATGTAGTTTCCGATAGGCATTTCAAAAATAGGTGCCGATAGGTATTTCAGATATAGGTGCCGATAGGCATTTCAGATATAGTTGCCAATTGGCATTTTAAAAATAGGTGCCGATAGGCATTTCAGATATAGAAGCCGATAGGCATTTCAAATATAGGTGCCGATAGGCATTCCAGATATGGTTGCGGATAGGCATTTCAAATATAGGTGCTGATAGGCATTTCAGATGTAGTTTCCGATAGGCATTTCTAAAATAGGTGCCGATAGGCATTTCAGATATAGGTGCTGATAGGCATTTCAGATGTAGTTTCCGATAGGCATTTCAAAAATAGGTGCCGATAGGCATTTCAGATATAGGTGCCGATAGGCATTTCAGATATAGTTGCCGATTGGCATTATAAAAATAGGTGCCGATAGGGATTTCAGATATAGCAGCCGATAGGCACTTCAAATATAGGTGCCCATAGGCATTCCAAATATGGTTGTCGATAGGCATTTCAAATATAGATGCTGATAGGCCTTTCAGATGTAGTTTCCGATAGGCATTTCAAAAATAGGTGCCGATAGGCATTTCATATATAGGTGCCGATAGGCATTTCAGATATAGTTGCCGATTGGCATTTTAAAAATAGGTGCCGATAGGCATTTCAGATATAGAAGCCGATAGGCATTTCAAATATAGGTGCCGATAAGCATTCCAGATATGGTTGCCGATAGGCATTTCAAATATAGGTGCTGATAGGCATTTCAGATGTAGTTTCCGATAGGCATTTCAAAAATAGGTGCCGATAGGCATTTCAGATATAGGTGCCGATTGGCATTTCAGATATAGTTGCCGATTGGCATTTTAAAAATAGGTGCCGATAGGCATTTCAGATATAAAAGCCGATAGGCATTTCAAATATAGGTGCCGATAGGCATTCCAGATATGGTTGCCGATAGGCATTTCAAATATAGGTGCTGATAGGCATTTCAGATGTAGTTTCCGATAGGCATTTCAAAAATAGGTGCCGATAGGTATTTCAGATATAGGTGCCGATAGGCATTTCAGATATAGTTGCCAATTGGCATTTTAAAAATAGGTGCCGATAGGCATTTCAGATATAGAAGCCGATAGGCATTTCAAATATAGGTGCCGATAGGCATTCCAGATATGGTTGCCGATAGGCATTTCAAATATAGGTGCTGATAGGCATTTCAGATGTAGTTTCCGATAGGCATTTCTAAAATAGGTGCCGATAGGCATTTCAGATATAGGTGCTGATAGGCATTTCAGATGTAGTTTCCGATAGGCATTTCAAAAATAAGTGCCGATAAGCATTGCAGATATGGTTGCCGATAGGCATTTCAGATATAGTTACCGATTGGCATTTTAAAAATAGGTGCCGATAGGCATTTCATTTAAGCAGCCGATAGGCATTTTAAATATAGGTGCCGATAAGCATTGCAGATATGGTTGCCGATAGGCATTTCAAATATAGTTGCTGATAAGCATTCCAGATGTAGTTTCCGATAGGCATTTCAAAAATTGGTGCCGATAGGCATTTCAGATATAGTTGCCGATTGGCATTTTAAAAATAGGTGCCGATAGGCATTTCAGATATAGAAGCCGATAGGTATTTCAAATATAGGTGTCGATAGGCATTTCAGATATGGTTGCCGATAGGCATTTCAAATATAGGTGCTGATAGGCATTTCAGATGTAGTTTCCGTTAGGCATTTCAAAAATAGGTGCCGATAGGCATTTCAGATATAGGTGCCGATAGGCATTTCAGATATAGTTGCCGATTGGCATTTTAAAAATAGGTGTCGATAGGCATTTCAGATATACAAGCCGATAGGCATTTCAAATATAGGTGCCGATAGGCATGCCAGATATGGTTGCCGATAGGCATTTCAAATATAGGTGCTGATAGGCATTCCAGATGTAGTTTCCGATAGGCATTTCAAAAATAGGTGCCGATAGGCATTTCAGATATAGGTGCCGATAGGCATTTCAGATGTAGTTTCCGATAGGCCTTTCAAAAATAGGTGCCGATAGGCATTTCAGATATAGGTGCCGATAGGCATTTCAGATATAGTTGCCGATTGGCATTTTAAAAATAGGTGAAAATAGGCATTTCAGATATTGAAGCCGATAGGTATTTCAAATATAGGTGTCGATAGGCATTTCAGATATGGTTGCCGATAGGCAATTTAAATATTGGTGCTGCTAGGCATTTCAGATGTAGTTTCCGATAGGCATTTCAAAAATAGGTGCCGATAGGAATTTCAGATATAGGTGCCGATAGGCATTACAGGTATAGTTGCCGTTTGGCATTTATAAAATAGGTGCCGATAGGCATTTCAGATCTAGAAGCCGATAGGCATTTCAAATATAGGTGCCGATAGGCATTTCAGATATGGTTGCCGATAGGCATTTCAAATATAGAAGCAGATAGGCATTTCAGACGTAGTTTCCGAAAGGCATTTCAAAAATAGGTGCCGATAGGCATTTCAGATATAGGTGCCGATAGGCATTTCAGGTATAGTTGCCGATTGGCATTTTAAAAATAGGTGCCGATAGGCATTTTAGATATAGAAGCCTATAGGCATTTTAAATATAGGTGCCGATAGGCATTCCAGATATGGTTGCCGATAGGCATTTTAAATATAAGTGCTGATAGGCATTTCAGATGTAGTTTCCGATAGGCATTTCAAAAATAGGTACCGATAGGCATTTCAGACATAGGTGCCGATAGGCTTTTCAGATATAGTTGCCATTTGGCATTTTAAAAATAAGTGTCGATAGGCATTTCAGATATAGAAGCCGATAGGCATTTAAAATATAGGTGCCGATAGGCATTCCAGATATGGTTGCCGATAGGCATTTCAAATATAGGTGCTGATAGGCATTTCAGATGTAGTTTCCGATAGGTATTTCAAAAATTGGTGCCGATAAGCATTTCAGATATAGGTGCCGATAGGCATTTCAGATATAGTTGCCGATTGGCATTTTAAAAATAGGTGCAGATAGGCATTTCAGATATAGAAGCCGATAGGTATTTCAAATATAGGTTTCGATAGGCATTTCAGATATGGTTGCCGATAGGCATTTCAAATATAGGTGCTGATAGGCATTTCAGATGTAGTTTCCGATAGGCATTAAAAAAATAGGTGCCGATAAACATTTCAGATATAGGTGCCGATAGGCATTTCAGATATAGTTGCCGATTGGCATTTTAAAAATAGGTGCCGATAGGCATTTTAGATGTAGTTTCCGATAGGCATTTCAAAAATAGGTGCCGATAGGCATTTCAGATATAGGTGCCGATAGCCATATCAGATATAGTTGCCGATAGGCATTTAAAATATAGGTGCCGATAGGCATTTTAATATAGGTGTCGATAGGCATTTCAGTAATAAATGCCGAAAGGCATTTCAGAATTAGGTGCCGATAGGCATTTCTGATGTGGTTGCCGATAGGCATTTCAAATATAGGTGCTGGTAGGCATTTAAGATGTAGTTATCGATAGGCATTTCAAAAATAGGTGCCGATAGGCATTTCAGATAAGGGTGCCGATAGGCACTTCAGATATAGTTGCCGATTGGCATTTTAAAAATAGGTGCCGATAGGCATTTCAGTTATAAAAGCCGATAGGCATTTCAAATATAGGTGCCGATAGGCATTTCAGATATGGTTGCCGATAGGCATTTCAAATATAGGTGCTGATAGGCATTTCAGATGTAGTTTCCGATAGGCATTTCAAAAATAGGTGCCGATAATCATTTCAGATATAGGTGCCGATAGGCATTTCAGATATAGTTGCCGATTGGCATTTTAAAAATATGTGCCGATAGGCATTTCAGATATAGAAGCCGATAGGCATTTCAAATACAGGTGCCGATAGGCATTCCAGATATTGTTGCCGATAGGCATTTTAAATATAGGTGCTGATAGGCATTTCAGATGTTGTTTCCGATAGGCATTTCAAAAATAGGTGCTGATAGGTATTTTAGATATAGGTGCCGATAGGCATTTCAGATATAGTTGCCAATTGGCATTTTAAAAATAGGTGCCGATAGGCATTTTAGATATAGAAGCCGATAGGCATTTCAAATATTGGTGCCGATAGGCATTTCAGATATGGTTGCCGATAGGCATTTCAAATATAGGTGCTGATAGGCATTTTAGATGTAGTTTCCGATAGGCATTTCAAAAATTAATGCCGATAGGCATTTCAGATATAGGTGCCGATAGACATTTCGGATATAGTTGCCGATTGGCATTTTAAAAACAGGTGCCGATAGGCATTTCAGATATAGAAGCCGATAGGTATTTCAAATATAGGTGTCGATAGGCATTTCAGATATGTTTGCCGATAGGCATTTCAAATATAGGAGCAGATAGGCATTTCAGATGTAGTTTCCGAAAGGCATTAAAAAAATAGGTGCCGATAGGCATTTCAGATATAGGTGCCAATAAGCATTTCAGAATTAGTTGCCGATTGGCATTTTAAAAATAGGTGCCGATAGGCATTTCAGATATAGAAGCCGATAGGCATTTCAAATATAGGTGCCGATAGGCATTCCAGATATAGTTGCCGATTGGCATTTTAAAAATAGGTGCCGATAGGCATTTTAGATATAGTTACCAATTGGCATTTTAAAAATAGGTGTCGATAGACATTTCAGATATAAGTGCCGATAGGCATTTCAGACATAGTTGCCGATTGGCATTTTAAAAATAGGTGCCGATAGGCATTTTAGATGTAGTTTCCGATAGGCATTTCAAAAATAGGTGCCGATAGGCATTTCAAATATAGGTGCCGATAGGCATATCAGATATAGTTGCCGATAGGCATTTAAAATATAAATGCCGATAGGCATTTCAAATATAGGTGTCGATAGGCATTTCAGATATAAATGCCGGAAGGCATTTCAGATATAGGTGCCGATAGGCATTCCAGATATTGTTGCCGATAGGCATTTCAAATATATGTGCTGAGAGGCATTTCAGATATAGTTTTCGATAGGCATTTTAAAAATAGGTGCCGATAGGCATTGCAGATATAGGTGCAGATAGGCACTTCAGATATAGTTGCCGATTGGCATTTTAAAAATAGGTGCCGATAGGCATTTCAGATATAGAAGCCGATAGGCATTTCAAATATAGGTGCCGATAGGCATTCCAGATATGGTTGCCGATAGGCATTTCAAATATAGGTGCTGATAGGCATTTCAGATGTAGTTTCCGATAGGCATTTCAAAAATAGGTGCCGATAGGCATTTCAGATATAGGTGCCGATAGGCATTTCAGATATAGTTGCCGATTGGCATTTTAAAATAGGTGCCGATAGGCATTTCAGATATAAAAGCCGATAGGCATTTCAAATATAGGTGCCGATAGGCATTCCAGATATGGTTGCAGATAGACATTTCAAATATAGGTGCTGATAGACATTTCAGATGTAGTTTCCGTTAGGCATTTCAAAAATTGGTGCCGATAGGCATTTCAGATATAGGTGCCGATAGGCATTTTAAAAATAGGTGCCGATAGGCATTTCAGATATTGAAGCCGATAGGCATTTCAAATATAGGTGCCGATAGGCATTCCAGGTATGGTTGCCGACAGGCATTTCAAATATAAGTGCTGATAGGCATTTCAGATGTAGTTTCCGATAAGCATTTCAAATATAGGTACCGATAGGCATTTCAGATATAGGTGCCGATAGGCATTTCAGATATGGTTGCCAATTGGCATTTTAAAAATAGGTGTCGATAGGCATTTCAGATATAGAAGCCGATAGGCATTTCAAATATAGGTGCCGATAGGCATTTCAGTTATAGGTGCCGATAGGTATTTCAGATATAGGTGCCGATAGGCATTTCAGATATAGAAGCCGATAGGCATTTCTAATATTGGTGCCGATAGGCATTCCAGATATGGTTGCCGATAGGCATTTCAAATATAGGTGCTGATAGGCATTACAGATGTAGTTTCCGATAGGCATTTCAAAAATAGGTGCCGATAGGCATTTCAGTTATAGGTGCCGATAGGTATTTCAGATATAGGTGCCGATAGGCATTTCAGATATAGAAGCCGATAGGCATTTCTAATATTGGTGCCGATAGGCATTCCAGATATGGTTGCCGATAGGCATTTCAAATATAGGTGCTGATAGGCATTACAGATGTAGTTTCCGATAGGCATTTCAAAAATAGGTGCCAATAGGCATTTCAGATATAGGTGCTGATAGGCATTTCAGATGTAGTTTCCGATAGGCATTTCAAAAATAGGTGCCGATAAGCATTGCAGATATGGTTGCCGCTAGGCATTTCAGATATAGTTACCGATTGGCATTTTAAAAATAGGTGCCGATAGGTATTTCATTTAAGCAGCCGATAGGCATTTTAAATATAGGTGCCGATAAGCATTGCAGATATGGTTGCCGATAGGCATTTCAAATATAGTTGCTGATAAGCATTCCAGATGTAGTTTCCGATAGGCATTTCAAAAATTGGTGCCGATAGGCATTTCAGATATAGGTGCCGATAGGCATTTCAGATATAGTTGCCGATTGGCATTTTAAAAATAGGTGCCGATAGGCATTTCAGTTATAGAAGCCGATAGGTATTTCAAATATAGGTGTCGATAGGCATTTCAGATATGGTTGCCGATAGGCATTTCAAATATAAGTACTGATAGGCATTTCAGATGTAGTTTCCGTTAGGCATTTCAAATATAGGTGCCGATAGGCATTTCAGATATAGGTGCCGATAGGCATTTCAGATATAGTTGCCGATTGGCATTTTAAAAATAGGTGTCGATAGGCATTTCAGATATACAAGCCGATAGGCATTTCAAATATAGGTGCCGATAGGCATGCCAGATATGGTTGCCGATAGGCATTTCAAATATAGGTGCTGATAGGCCTTTCAGATGTAGTTTCCGATAGGCATTTCAAAAATAGGTGCCGATAGGCATTTCAGATATAAAAGCCGATAGGCATTTCAAATATAGGTGCCGATAGGCATTCCAGATATGGTTGCCGATAGGCATTTTAAATATAGGTGCTGATAGGCATTTCAGTTGTAGTTTCCGATAGGCATTTCAAAAATAGGTGCTGATAGGTATTTCAGATATAGGTGCCGATAGGCATTTCAGATATAGTTGCCAATTGGCATTTTAAAAATAGGTGCCGATAGGCATTTCAGATATAGAAGCCGATAGGCATTTCAAATATTGGTGCCGATAGGCATTCCAGATATGGTTGCCGATAGGCATTTCAAATATAGGTGCTGATAGGCATTTCAGATGTAGTTTCCGATAGGCATTTCAAAAATAGGTGCCGATAGGTATTTCAGATATAGGTGCCGATAGGCATTTCAGATATAGTTGCCAATTGGCATTTTAAAAATAGGTGCCGATAGGCATTTCAGATATAGAAGCCGATAGGCATTTCAAATATTGGTGCCGATAGGCATTCCAGATATGGTTGCCGATAGGCATTTTAAATATAGGTGCTGATAGGCATTTTTGATGTAATTCCGATAGGCATTTCAAAAATTGATGCCGATTGGCATTTCAGATATAGGTGCCGATAGGCATTTCAGATATAGTTGGCGATTGGCATTTTAAAAACAGGTGCCGATAGGCATTTCAGATATAGAAGTCGATAGGTATTTCAAATATAGGTGTCGATAGGCATTTCAGATATGGTTGCCGATAGGCATTTCAAATATAGGAGCAGATAGGCATTTCAGATGTAGTTTCCGAAAGGCATTTCAAAAATAGGTGCCGATAGGCATTTCAGATATAGGTGCCGATAGGCATTTCAGATATAGTTGCCGATTGGCATTTTAAAAATAGGTGCCGATAGGCATTTCAGATATTGAAGCCGATAGGCATTTCAAATATAGGTGCCGATAGGCATTCCAGATATGGTTGCCGAAAAGGCATTTCAAATATAATTGCTGATAGGCATTTCAGATGTAGTTTCCGATAGGCATTTCAAATGTAGGTACCGATAGGCATTTCAGATATAGGTGCCGATAGGCATTTCAGATATAGTTGTTAATTGGCATTTTAAAAAAAGGTGTCGATAGGCATTTCAGATATAGAAGCCGATAGGCATTTCAAATATAGGTGCCTATAGGCATTCCAGATATGGTTGCCGATAGGCATTTCAAATGTAGGTGCTGATAGGCATTTCAGATGTTGTTTCCGATAGGCATTTCAAAAATAGGTGCCGATAGGCATTTCAGATATAGGTGTCGATAGGCATTTTAGATATAGTTGCCGATTGGCATTTTAAAAATAGGTGCCGATAGACATTTTAGATATAGAAGCCGATAGGTATTTCAAATATAGGTGTCGATAGGCATTTCAGATATGGTTGCCGATAGGCATTTCAAATATAGGTGCTGATAGGCATTTCAGATGTAGTTTCCGATAGGCATTTCAAAAATAGGTGTCGATAGGCATTTCAGATATAGGTGCCGATAGGCATTTCAGATATAGTTGCCGATTGGCATTTTAAAAATAGGTGCCGATAGGCATTTAAGATGTAGTTTCCGATAGGCATTTCAAAAATAGGTGCCGATAGGCATTTCAGATATAGGTGCCGATAGGCATATCAGATATAGTTGCCGATAAGCATTTAAAATATATGTGCCGATAGGCATTTCAAATATAGGTGTCGATAGGCATTTCAGATATAGTTGCCGATTGGCATTTTAAAAATAGGTGCCGATAGACATTTTAGATATAGAAGCCGATAGGTATTTCAAATATAGGTGTCGATAGGCATTTCAGATATGGTTGCCGATAGGCATTTCAAATATAGGTGCTGATAGGCATTTCAGATGTAGTTTCCGATAGGCATTTCAAAAATAAGTGCCGATAGGCATTTCAGATATAGCTGCCGATAGGCATTTCAGATATAGTTGCCGATTTGCATTTTAAAAATAGGTGCCGATAGGCATTTTAGATGTAGTTTCCGATAGGCATTTCAAAAATAGGTGCCGATAGGCATTTCAGATATAGGTGCCGATAGGCATATCAGATATAGTTGCCGATAGGCATTTAAAATATAGGTGCCGATAGGCATTTCTGATGTGGTTGCCGATAGGCATTTCAAATATAGGTGCCGATAGGCATTTTAGATATAGTTGCCGATTGGCATTTTAAAAATAGGTGCCGATAGGCATTTTAGATGTAGTTTCCGATAGGCATTTCAAAAATAGGTGCAGATAGGCATTTCAGATATAGGTGCCGATAGGCATATCAGATATAGTTGCCGATAGGCATTTAAAATATAGGTGTCGATAGGCATTTCAGATATGGTTGCCGATAGGCATTTCAAATATAGGTGCTGATAGGCATTTCAGATGTAGTTTCCGATAGACATTTCAAAAATAGGTGCCGATAGGCATTTTAGATATAGGTGCCGATAGGCATTTCAGATATAGTTGCCGATTGGCATTTTATATATAGGTGCTGAAAGGCATTTCAGATGTAGTTTCCGATAGGCATTTCAAAAATAGGTGCCGATAGGCATTTCAGATATAGGTGCCGATAGGCATTTCAGATATAGTTGCCGATTGGCATTTTAAAAATAGGTGCCGATAGGCATTTCAGATATAGCTGCCGATAGGCACTTCAAATATAGGTGCCCATAGGCATTCCAGATATGGTTGTCGATAGACATTTCAAATATAGATGCTGATAGGCCTTTCAGATGTAGTTTCCGATAGGCATTTCAAAAATAGGTGCCGATAGGCATTTCATATATAGGTGCCGATAGGCATTTCAGATATAGGTGTCGATAGGCATTTCAGATATAGGTGTCGATAGGCATTTCAGATATAGGTGTCGATAGGCATTTCAGATATAGGTGTCGATAGGCATTTCAGATATAGGTGTCGATAGGCATTTCAGATATAGGTGTCGATAGGCATTTCAGATATAGGTGCCGATTGGCATTTTAAAAATAGGTGCCGATAGGCATTTCAGATATAGAAGCTGATAGGCATTTCAAATATAGGTGCCGATAAGCATTCCAGATATGGTTGCCGATAGGCATTTCAAATATAGGTACTGATAGGCATTTTAGATGTAGTTTCCGATAGGCATTTCAAAAATAGGTGTCGATAGGCATTTCAGATATAGGTGTCGATAGGCATTTCAGATATAGGTGTCGATAGGCATTTCAGATATAGGTGTCGATAGGCATTTCAGATATAGGTGTCGATAGGCATTTCAGATATAGGTGTCGATAGGCATTTCAGATATAGGTGTCGATAGGCATTTCAGATATAGGTGTCGATAGGCATTTCAGATATAGGTGTCGATAGGCATTTCAGATATAGGTGCCGATAGGCATTTCAGATATAGTTACCGATTGGCATTTTAAAAATAGGTGCCGATAGGCATTTCAGATATAGAAGCCGATAGGCATTTCAAATATAGGTGCCGATAGGCATTTCAGATATGGTTGCCGATAGGCATTTCAAATATAGGTGCTGATAGGCATTTCAGATGTAGTTTCCGATAGGCATTTCAAAAATAGGTGTCGATAGGCATTTCAGATATAGGTGTCGATAGGCATTTCAGATATAGGTGTCGATAGGCATTTCAGATATAGGTGTCGATAGGCATTTCAGATATAGGTGTCGATAGGCATTTCAGATATAGGTGTCGATAGGCATTTCAGATATAGGTGCCGATAGGCATTTCAGATATAGTTGCCGATTGGCATTTTAAAAATAGGTGCCGATAGGCATTTCAGATATAGAAGCCGATAGGCATTTCAAATATAGGTGCCGATAGGCATTCCAGATATGGTTGCCGATAGGCATTTCAAATATAGGTGCTGATAGGCATTTCAGATGTAGTTTCCGATAGGCATTTCAAAAATAGGTGTCGATAGGCATTTCAGATATAGGTGTCGATAGGCATTTCAGATATAGGTGTCGATAGGCATTTCAGATATAGGTGTCGATAGGCATTTCAGATATAGGTGTCGATAGGCATTTCAGATATAGGTGTCGATAGGCATTTCAGATATAGGTGTCGATAGGCATTTCAGATATAGGTGTCGATAGGCATTTCAGATATAGGTGCCGATAGGCATTTCAGATATAGAAGCCGATAGGCATTTCAAATATAGGTGCCGATAGGCATTCCAGATATGGTTGCCGATAGGCATTTCAAATATAGGTGCTGATAGGCATTTCAGATGTAGTTTCCGATAGGCATTTCAAAAATAGGTGTCGATAGGCATTTCAGATATAGGTGTCGATAGGCATTTCGGATATAGGTGTCGATAGGCATTTCAGATATAGGTGTCGATAGGCATTTCAGATATAGGTGTCGATAGGCATTTCAGATATAGGTGTCGATAGGCATTTCAGATATAGGTGCCGATTGGCATTTTAAAAATAGGTGCCGATAGGCATTTCAGATATAGAAGCCGATAGGCATTTCAAATATAGGTGCCGATAGGCATTCCAGATATGGTCGCCGATAGGCATTTCAAATATATGTGCTGATAGGCATTTCAGATGTAGTTTCCGATAGGCATTTCAAAAATAGGTGTCGATAGGCATTTCAGATATAGGTGTCGATAGGCATTTCAGATATAGGTGTCGATAGGCATTTCAGATATAGGTGTCGATAGGAATTTCAGATATAGGTGTCGATAGGCATTTCAGATATAGGTGTCGATAGGCATTTCAGATATAGGTGTCGATAGGCATTTCAGATATAGGTGCCGATAGGCATTTCAGATATAGTTGCCGATTGGCATTTTAAAAATAGGTGCCGATAGGCATTTCAGATATAGAAGCCGATAGGCATTTCAAATATAGGTGCCGATAGGCATTCCAGATATGGTTGCCGATAGGCATTTCAAATATAGGTGCTGATAGGCATTTCAGATGTAGTTTCCGATAGGCATTTCAAAAATAGGTGTCGATAGGCATTTCAGATATAGGTGTCGATAGGCATTTCAGATATAGGTGTCGATAGGCATTTCAGATATAGGTGTCGATAGGCATTTCAGATATAGGTGTCGATAGGCATTTCAGATATAGGTGTCGATAGGCATTTCAGATATAGGTGTCGATAGGCATTTCAGATATAGGTGTCGATAGGCATTTCAGATATAGGTGCCGATAGGCATTTCAGATATAGAAGCCGATAGGCATTTCAAATATAGGTGCCGATAGGCATTCCAGATATGGTTGCCGATAGGCATTTCAAATATAGGTGCTGATAGGCATTTCAGATGTAGTTTCCGATAGGCATTTCAAAAATAGGTGTCGATAGGCATTTCAGATATAGGTGTCGATAGGCATTTCGGATATAGGTGTCGATAGGCATTTCAGATATAGGTGTCGATAGGCATTTCAGATATAGGTGTCGATAGGCATTTCAGATATAGGTGTCGATAGGCATTTCAGATATAGGTGTCGATAGGCATTTCAGATATAGGTGCCGATAGGCATTTCAGATATAGTTGCCGATTGGCATTTTAAAAATAGGTGCCGATAGGCATTTCAGATATAGAAGCCGATAGGCATTTCAAATATAGGTGCCGATAGGCATTCCAGATATGGTTGCCGATAGGCATTTCAAATATAGGTGCTGATAGGCATTTCAGATGTAGTTTCCGATAGGCATTTCAAAAATAGGTGTCTATAGGCATTTCAGATATAGGTGTCGATAG
Source organism: Venustoraphidia nigricollis (assembly GCA_034508555.1). NCBI lineage: Eukaryota > Metazoa > Arthropoda > Insecta > Raphidioptera > Raphidiidae > Venustoraphidia > Venustoraphidia nigricollis. The sequence goes on along the minus strand of JAVRKA010000391.1, from coordinate 112,815 downwards.
GCATTTCAGATATAGGTGTCGATAGGCATTTCAGATATAGGTGTCGATAGGCATTTCAGATGTAGGTGTCGATAGGCATTTCAGATATAGGTGTCGATAGGCATTTCAGATATAGGTGTCGATAGGCATTTCAGATATAGGTGTCGATAGGCATTTCAGATATAGGTGCCGATTGGCATTTTAAAAATAGGTGCCGATAGGCATTTCAGATATAGAAGCTGATAGGCATTTCAAATATAGGTGCCGATAGGCATTCCAGATATGGTTGCCGATAGGCATTTCAAATATAGGTACTGATAGGCATTTTAGATGTAGTTTCCGATAGGCATTTCAAAAATAGGTGTCGATAGGCATTTCAGATATAGGTGTCGATAGGCATTTCAGATATAGGTGTCGATAGGCATTTCAGATATAGGTGTCGATAGGCATTTCAGATATAGGTGTCGATAGGCATTTCAGATATAGGTGTCGATAGGCATTTCAGATATAGGTGTCGATAGGCATTTCAGATATAGGTGTCGATAGGCATTTCAGATATAGGTGTCGATAGGCATTTCAGATATAGGTGCCGATAGGCATTTCAGATATAGTTGCCGATTGGCATTTTAAAAATAGGTGCCGATAGGCATTTCAGATATAGAAGCCGATAGGCATTTCAAATATAGGTGCCGATAGGCATTTCAGATATGGTTGCCGATAGGCATTTCAAATATAGGTGCTGATAGGCATTTCAGATGTAGTTTCCGATAGGCATTTCAAAAATAGGTGTCGATAGGCATTTCAGATATAGGTGTCGATAGGCATTTCAGATATAGGTGTCGATAGGCATTTCAGATATAGGTGTCGATAGGCATTTCAGATATAGGTGTCGATAGGCATTTCAGATATAGGTGTCGATAGGCATTTCAGATATAGGTGTCGATAGGCATTTCAGATATAGGTGCCGATTGGCATTTTAAAAATAGGTGCCGATAGGCATTTCAGATATAGAAGCCGATAGGCATTTCAAATATAGGTGCCGATAGGCATTCCAGATATGGTCGCCGATAGGCATTTCAAATATAGGTGCTGATAGGCATTTCAGATGTAGTTTCCGATAGGCATTTCAAAAATAGGTGTCGATAGGCATTTCAGATATAGGTGTCGATAGGCATTTCAGATATAGGTGTCGATAGGCATTTCAGATATAGGTGTCGATAGGCATTTCAGATATAGGTGGCGATAGGCATTTCAGATATAGGTGTCGATAGGCATTTCAGATATAGGTGTCGATAGGCATTTCAGATATAGGTGCCGATAGGCATTTCAGATATAGTTGCCGATTGGCATTTTAAAAATAGGTGCCGATAGGCATTTCAGATATAGAAGCCGATAGGCACTTCAAATATAGGTGCCCATAGGCATTCCAGATATGGTTGTCGATAGACATTTCAAATATAGATGCTGATAGGCCTTTCAGATGTAGTTTCCGATAGGCATTTCAAAAATAGGTGCCGATAGGCATTTCATATATAGGTGCCGATAGGCATTTCAGATATAGGTGTCGATAGGCATTTCAGATATAGGTGTCGATAGGCATTTCAGATATAGGTGTCGATAGGCATTTCAGATATAGGTGTCGATAGGCATTTCAGATATAGGTGTCGATAGGCATTTCAGATATAGGTGTCGATAGGCATTTCAGATATAGGTGCCGATTGGCATTTTAAAAATAGGTGCCGATAGGCATTTCAGATATAGAAGCTGATAGGCATTTCAAATATAGGTGCCGATAAGCATTCCAGATATGGTTGCCGATAGGCATTTCAAATATAGGTACTGATAGGCATTTTAGATGTAGTTTCCGATAGGCATTTCAAAAATAGGTGTCGATAGGCATTTCAGATATAGGTGTCGATAGGCATTTCAGATATAGGTGTCGATAGGCATTTCAGATATAGGTGTCGATAGGCATTTCAGATATAGGTGTCGATAGGCATTTCAGATATAGGTGTCGATAGGCATTTCAGATATAGGTGTCGATAGGCATTTCAGATATAGGTGTCGATAGGCATTTCAGATATAGGTGTCGATAGGCATTTCAGATATAGGTGCCGATAGGCATTTCAGATATAGTTACCGATTGGCATTTTAAAAATAGGTGCCGATAGGCATTTCAGATATAGAAGCCGATAGGCATTTCAAATATAGGTGCCGATAGGCATTTCAGATATGGTTGCCGATAGGCATTTCAAATATAGGTGCTGATAGGCATTTCAGATGTAGTTTCCGATAGGCATTTCAAAAATAGGTGTCGATAGGCATTTCAGATATAGGTGTCGATAGGCATTTCAGATATAGGTGTCGATAGGCATTTCAGATATAGGTGTCGATAGGCATTTCAGATATAGGTGTCGATAGGCATTTCAGATATAGGTGTCGATAGGCATTTCAGATATAGGTGTCGATAGGCATTTCAGATATAGGTGCCGATTGGCATTTTAAAAATAGGTGCCGATAGGCATTTCAGATATAGAAGCCGATAGGCATTTCAAATATAGGTGCCGATAGGCATTCCAGATATGGTCGCCGATAGGCATTTCAAATATATGTGCTGATAGGCATTTCAGATGTAGTTTCCGATAGGCATTTCAAAAATAGGTGTCGATAGGCATTTCAGATATAGGTGTCGATAGGCATTTCAGATATAGGTGTCGATAGGCATTTCAGATATAGGTGTCGATAGGAATTTCAGATATAGGTGTCGATAGGCATTTCAGATATAGGTGTCGATAGGCATTTCAGATATAGGTGTCGATAGGCATTTCAGATATAGGTGCCGATAGGCATTTCAGATATAGTTGCCGATTGGCATTTTAAAAATAGGTGCCGATAGGCATTTCAGATATAGAAGCCGATAGGCATTTCAAATATAGGTGCCGATAGGCATTCCAGATATGGTTGCCGATAGGCATTTCAAATATAGGTGCTGATAGGCATTTCAGATGTAGTTTCCGATAGGCATTTCAAAAATAGGTGTCGATAGGCATTTCAGATATAGGTGTCGATAGGCATTTCAGATATAGGTGTCGATAGGCATTTCAGATATAGGTGTCGATAGGCATTTCAGATATAGGTGTCGATAGGCATTTCAGATATAGGTGTCGATAGGCATTTCAGATATAGGTGTCGATAGGCATTTCAGATATAGGTGTCGATAGGCATTTCAGATATAGGTGCCGATAGGCATTTCAGATATAGAAGCCGATAGGCATTTCAAATATAGGTGCCGATAGGCATTCCAGATATGGTTGCCGATAGGCATTTCAAATATAGGTGCTGATAGGCATTTCAGATGTAGTTTCCGATAGGCATTTCAAAAATAGGTGTCGATAGGCATTTCAGATATAGGTGTCGATAGGCATTTCGGATATAGGTGTCGATAGGCATTTCAGATATAGGTGTCGATAGGCATTTCAGATATAGGTGTCGATAGGCATTTCAGATATAGGTGTCGATAGGCATTTCAGATATAGGTGTCGATAGGCATTTCAGATATAGGTGCCGATAGGCATTTCAGATATAGTTGCCGATTGGCATTTTAAAAATAGGTGCCGATAGGCATTTCAGATATAGAAGCCGATAGGCATTTCAAATATAGGTGCCGATAGGCATTCCAGATATGGTTGCCGATAGGCATTTCAAATATAGGTGCTGATAGGCATTTCAGATGTAGTTTCCGATAGGCATTTCAAAAATAGGTGTCTATAGGCATTTCAGATATAGGTGTCGATAGGCATTTCAGATATAGGTGTCGATAGGCATTTCAGATATAGGTGTCGATAGGCATTTCAGATGTAGGTGTCGATAGGCATTTCAGATATAGGTGTCGATAGGCATTTCAGATATAGGTGTCGATAGGCATTTCAGATATAGGTGTCGATAGGCATTTCAGATATAGGTGCCGATTGGCATTTTAAAAATAGGTGCCGATAGGCATTTCAGATATAGAAGCTGATAGGCATTTCAAATATAGGTGCCGATAGGCATTTCAAATATAGGTACTGATAGGCATTTTAGATGTAGTTTCCGATAGGCATTTCAAAAATAGGTGTCGATAGGCATTTCAGATATAGGTGTCGATAGGCATTTCAGATATAGGTGTCGATAGGCATTTCAGATATAGGTGTCGATAGGCATTTCAGATATAGGTGTCGATAGGCATTTCAGATATAGGTGTCGATAGGCATTTCAGATATAGGTGTCGATAGGCATTTCAGATATAGGTGTCGATAGGCATTTCAGATATAGGTGTCGATAGGCATTTCAGATATAGGTGCCGATAGGCATTTCAGATATAGTTGCCGATTGGCATTTTAAAAATAGGTGCCGATAGGCATTTCAGATATAGAAGCCGATAGGCATTTCAAATATAGGTGCCGATAGGCATTTCAGATATGGTTGCCGATAGGCATTTCAAATATAGGTGCTGATAGGCATTTCAGATGTAGTTTCCGATAGGCATTTCAAAAATAGGTGTCGATAGGCATTTCAGATATAGGTGTCGATAGGCATTTCAGATATAGGTGTCGATAGGCATTTCAGATATAGGTGTCGATAGGCATTTCAGATATAGGTGTCGATAGGCATTTCAGATATAGGTGTCGATAGGCATTTCAGATATAGGTGTCGATAGGCATTTCAGATATAGGTACCGATTGGCATTTTAAAAATAGGTGCCGATAGGCATTTCAGATATAGAAGCCGATAGGCATTTCAAATATAGGTGCCGATAGGCATTCCAGATATGGTCGCCGATAGGCATTTCAAATATAGGTGCTGATAGGCATTTCAGATGTAGTTTCCGATAGGCATTTCAAAAATAGGTGTCGATAGGCATTTCAGATATAGGTGTCGATAGGCATTTCAGATATAGGTGTCGATAGGCATTTCAGATATAGGTGTCGATAGGCATTTCAGATATAGGTGGCGATAGGCATTTCAGATATAGGTGTCGATAGGCATTTCAGATATAGGTGTCGATAGGCATTTCAGATATAGGTGCCGATAGGCATTTCAGATATAGTTGCCGATTGGCATTTTAAAAATAGGTGCCGATAGGCATTTCAGATATAGAAGCCGATAGGCATTTCAAATATAGGTGCCGATAGGCATTCCAGATATGGTTGCCGATAGGCATTTCAATTATAGGTGCTGATAGGCATTTCAGATGTAGTTTCCGATAGGCATTTCAAAAATAGGTGTCGATAGGCATTTCAGATATAGGTGTCGATAGGCATTTCAGATATAGGTGTCGATAGGCATTTCAGATATAGGTGTCGATAGGCATTTCAGATATAGGTGTCGATAGGCATTTCAGATATAGGTGTCGATAGGCATTTCAGATATAGGTGTCGATAGGCATTTCAGATATAGGTGTCGATAGGCATTTCAGATATAGGTGTCGATAGACATTTCAGATATAGGTGTCGATAGGCATTTCAGATATAGGTGTCGATAGGCATTTCAGATATAGGTGTCGATAGGCATTTCAGATGTAGGTGTCGATAGGCATTTTAATATAGGTGTCGATAGGCATTTCAGTAATAAATGCCGAAAGGCATTTCAGAATTAGGTGCCGATAGGCATTTCTGATGTGGTTGCCGATAGGCATTTCAAATATAGGTGCTGGTAGGCATTTAAGATGTAGTTATCGATAGGCATTTCAAAAATAGGTGCCGATAGGCATTTCAGATAAGGGTGCCGATAGGCACTTCAGATATAGTTGCCGATTGGCATTTTAAAAATAGGTGCCGATAGGCATTTCAGATATAAAAGCCGATAGGCATTTCAAATATAGGTGCCGATAGGCATTTCAGATATGGTTGCCGATAGGCATTTCAAATATAGGTGCTGATAGGCATTTCAGATGTAGTTTCCGATAGGCATTTCAAAAATAGGTGCCGATAATCATTTCAGATATAGGTGCCGATAGGCATTTCAGATATAGTTGCCGATTGGCATTTTAAAAATATGTGCCGATAGGCATTTCAGATATAGAAGCCGATAGGCATTTCAAATACAGGTGCCGATAGGCATTCCAGATATTGTTGCCGATAGGCATTTTAAATATAGGTGCTGATAGGCATTTCAGATGTTGTTTCCGATAGGCATTTCAAAAATAGGTGCTGATAGGTATTTTAGATATAGGTGCCGATAGGCATTTCAGATATAGTTGCCAATTGGCATTTTAAAAATAGGTGCCGATAGGCATTTTAGATATAGAAGCCGATAGGCATTTCAAATATTGGTGCCGATAGGCATTTCAGATATGGTTGCCGATAGGCATTTCAAATATAGGTGCTGATAGGCATTTTAGATGTAGTTTCCGATAGGCATTTCAAAAATTAATGCCGATAGGCATTTCAGATATAGGTGCCGATAGACATTTCGGATATAGTTGCCGATTGGCATTTTAAAAACAGGTGCCGATAGGCATTTCAGATATAGAAGCCGATAGGTATTTCAAATATAGGTGTCGATAGGCATTTCAGATATGTTTGCCGATAGGCATTTCAAATATAGGAGCAGATAGGCATTTCAGATGTAGTTTCCGAAAGGCATTAAAAAAATAGGTGCCGATAGGCATTTCAGATATAGGTGCCAATAAGCATTTCAGAATTAGTTGCCGATTGGCATTTTACAAATAGGTGCCGATAGGCATTTCAGATATAGAAGCCGATAGGCATTTCAAATATAGGTGCCGATAGGCATTCCAGATATAGTTGCCGATTGGCATTTTAAAACTAGGTGCCGATAGGCATTTCAGATATAGGTGCCGATAGGCATTTTAGATATAGTTACCAATTGGCATTTTAAAAATAGGTGTCGATAGACATTTCAGATATAAGTGCCGATAGGCATTTCAGATATAGTTGCCGATTGGCATTTTAAAAATAGGTGCCGATAGGCATTTTAGATGTAGTTTCCGATAGGCATTTCAAAAATAGGTGCCGATAGGCATTTCTAATATAGGTGCCGATAGGCATATCAGATATAGTTGCCGATAGGCATTTAAAATATAAATGCCGATAGGCATTTCAAATATAGGTGTCGATAGGCATTTCAGATATAAATGCCGGAAGGCATTTCAGATATAGGTGCCGATAGGCATTCCAGATATTGTTGCCGATAGGCATTTCAAATATATGTGCTGAGAGGCATTTCAGATATAGTTTTCGATAGGCATTTTAAAAATAGGTGCCGATAGGCATTGCAGATATAGGTGCAGATAGGCACTTCAGATATAGTTGCCGATTGGCATTTTAAAAATAGGTGCCGATAGGCATTTCAGATATAGAAGCCGATAGGCATTTCAAATATAGGTGCCGATAGGCATTCCAGATATGGTTGCCGATAGGCATTTCAAATATAGGTGCTGATAGGCATTTCAGATGTAGTTTCCGATAGGCATTTCAAAAATAGGTGCCGATAGGCATTTCAGATATAGGTGCCGATAGGCATTTCAGATATAGTTGCCGATTGGCATTTTAAAAATAGGTGCCGATAGGCATTTCAGATATAAAAGCCGATAGGCATTTCAAATATAGGTGCCGATAGGCATTCCAGATATGGTTGCCGATAGACATTTGAAATATAGGTGCTGATAGGCATTCCAGATATAGGTGCCGATAGGCATTTCAGATATAGTTGCCGATTGGCATTTTAAGAATAGGTGCCGATAGGCATTTCAGATATAGAAGCCGATAGACATTTCAAATATAGGTGCCGATAAGCATTCCAGATATGGTTGCCGATAGGCATTTCAAATATAGGTGCTGATAGACATTTCAGATGTAGTTTCCGTTAGGCATTTCAAAAATTGGTGCCGATAGGCATTTCAGATATAGGTGCCGATAGGCATTTCAGATATAGTTGCCGATTGGCATTTTAAAAATAGGTGCCGATAGGCATTTCAGATATTGAAGCCGATAGGCATTTCAAATATAGGTGCCGATAGGCATTCCAGATATGGTTGCCGACAGGCATTTCAAATATAAGTGCTGATAGGCATTTCAGATGTAGTTTCCGATAAGCATTTCAAATATAGGTACCGATAGGCATTTCAGATATAGGTGCCGATAGGCATTTCAGATATGGTTGCCAATTGGCATTTTAAAAATAGGTGTCGATAGGCATTTCAGATATAGAAGCCGATAGGCATTTCAAATATAGGTGCCGATAGGCATTCAAGATATGGTTGCCGATAGGCATTTAAAATATAGGTGCTGATAGGCATTTCAGATGTAGTTTCCGATAGGCATTTCAAAAATAGGTGCCGATAGGCATTTCAGTTATAGGTGCCGATAGGTATTTCAGATATAGGTGCCGATAGGCATTTCAGATATAGAAGCCGATAGGCATTTCTAATATTGGTGCCGATAGGCATTCCAGATATGGTTGCCGATAGGCATTTCAAATATAGGTGCTGATAGGCATTACAGATGTAGTTTCCGATAGGCATTTCAAAAATAGGTGCCAATAGGCATTTCAGATATAGGTGCTGATAGGCATTTCAGATGTAGTTTCCGATAGGCATTTCAAAAATAGGTGCCGATAAGCATTGCAGATATGGTTGCCGCTAGGCATTTCAGATATAGTTACCGATTGGCATTTTAAAAATAGGTGCCGATAGGTATTTCATTTAAGCAGCCGATAGGCATTTTAAATATAGGTGCCGATAAGCATTGCAGATATGGTTGCCGATAGGCATTTCAAATATAGTTGCTGATAAGCATTCCAGATGTAGTTTCCGATAGGCATTTCAAAAATTGGTGCCGATAGGCATTTCAGATATAGGTGCCGATAGGCATTTCAGATATAGTTGCCGATTGGCATTTTAAAAATAGGTGCCGATAGGCATTTCAGTTATAGAAGCCGATAGGTATTTCAAATATAGGTGTCGATAGGCATTTCAGATATGGTTGCCGATAGGCATTTCAAATATAAGTACTGATAGGCATTTCAGATGTAGTTTCCGTTAGGCATTTCAAATATAGGTGCCGATAGGCATTTCAGATATAGGTGCCGATAGGCATTTCAGATATAGTTGCCGATTGGCATTTTAAAAATAGGTGTCGATAGGCATTTCAGATATACAAGCCGATAGGCATTTCAAATATAGGTGCCGATAGGCATGCCAGATATGGTTGCCGATAGGCATTTCAAATATAGGTGCTGATAGGCCTTTCAGATGTAGTTTCCGATAGGCATTTCAAAAATAGGTGCCGATAGGCATTTCAGATATAAAAGCCGATAGGCATTTCAAATATAGGTGCCGATAGGCATTCCAGATATGGTTGCCGATAGGCATTTTAAATATAGGTGCTGATAGGCATTTCAGTTGTAGTTTCCGATAGGCATTTCAAAAATAGGTGCTGATAGGTATTTCAGATATAGGTGCCGATAGGCATTTCAGATATAGTTGCCAATTGGCATTTTAAAAATAGGTGCCGATAGGCATTTCAGATATAGAAGCCGATAGGCATTTCAAATATTGGTGCCGATAGGCATTCCAGATATGGTTGCCGATAAACATTTCAAATATAGGTGCTGATAGGCATTTCAGATGTAGTTTCCGATAGGCATTTCAAAAATAGGTGCCGATAGGTATTTCAGATATAGGTGCCGATAGGCATTTCAGATATAGTTGCCAATTGGCATTTTAAAAATAGGTGCCGATAGGCATTTCAGATATAGAAGCCGATAGGCATTTCAAATATTGGTGCCGATAGGCATTCCAGATATGGTTGCCGATAGGCATTTTAAATATAGGTGCTGATAGGCATTTTTGATGTAATTCCGATAGGCATTTCAAAAATTGATGCCGATTGGCATTTCAGATATAGGTGCCGATAGGCATTTCAGATATAGTTGGCGATTGGCATTTTAAAAACAGGTGCCGATAGGCATTTCAGATATAGAAGTCGATAGGTATTTCAAATATAGGTGTCGATAGGCATTTCAGATATGGTTGCCGATAGGCATTTCAAATATAGGAGCAGATAGGCATTTCAGATGTAGTTTCCGAAAGGCATTTCAAAAATAGGTGCCGATAGGCATTTCAGATATAGGTGCCGATAGGCATTTCAGATATAGTTGCCGATTGGCATTTTAAAAATAGGTGCCGATAGGCATTTCAGATATTGAAGCCGATAGGCATTTCAAATATAGGTGCCGATAGGCATTCCAGATATGGTTGCCGAAAAGGCATTTCAAATATAATTGCTGATAGGCATTTCAGATGTAGTTTCCGATAGGCATTTCAAATGTAGGTACCGATAGGCATTTCAGATATAGGTGCCGATAGGCATTACAGATATAGTTGTTAATTGGCATTTTAAAAAAAGGTGTCGATAGGCATTTCAGATATAGAAGCCGATAGGCATTTCAAATATAGGTGCCTATAGGCATTCCAGATATGGTTGCCGATAGGCATTTCAAATGTAGGTGCTGATAGGCATTTCAGATGTTGTTTCCGATAGGCATTTCAAAAATAGGTGCCGATAGGCATTTCAGATATAGGTGCCGATAGGCATTTTAGATATAGTTGCCGATTGGCATTTTAAAAATAGGTGCCGATAGACATTTTAGATATAGAAGCCGATAGGTATTTCAAATATAGGTGTCGATAGGCATTTCAGATATGGTTGCCGATAGGCATTTCAAATATAGGTGCTGATAGGCATTTCAGATGTAGTTTCCGATAGGCATTTCAAAAATAGGTGTCGATAGGCATTTCAGATATAGGTGCCGATAGGCATTTCAGATATAGTTGCCGATTGGCATTTTAAAAATAGGTGCCGATAGGCATTTAAGATGTAGTTTCCGATAGGCATTTCAAAAATAGGTGCCGATAGGCATTTCAGATATAGGTGCCGATAGGCATATCAGATATAGTTGCCGATAAGCATTTAAAATATAGGTGCCGATAGGCATTTCAAATATAGGTGTCGATAGGCATTTCAGATATAGTTGCCGATTGGCATTTTAAAAATAGGTGCCGATAGACATTTTAGATATAGAAGCCGATAGGTATTTCAAATATAGGTGTCGATAGGCATTTCAGATATGGTTGCCGATAGGCATTTCAAATATAGGTGCTGATAGGCATTTCAGATGTAGTTTCCGATAGGCATTTCAAAAATAAGTGCCGATAGGCATTTCAGATATAGCTGCCGATAGGCATTTCAGATATAGTTGCCGATTTGCATTTTAAAAATAGGTGCCGATAGGCATTTTAGATGTAGTTTCCGATAGGCATTTCAAAAATAGGTGCCGATAGGCATTTCAGATATAGGTGCCGATAGGCATATCAGATATAGTTGCCGATAGGTATTTAAAATATAGGTGCCGATAGGCATTTCTGATGTGGTTGCCGATAGGCATTTCAAATATAGGTGCCGATAGGCATTTTAGATATAGTTGCCGATTGGCATTTTAAAAATAGGTGCCGATAGGCATTTTAGATGTAGTTTCCGATAGGCATTTCAAAAATAGGTGCAGATAGGCATTTCAGATATAGGTGCCGATAGGCATATCAGATATAGTTGCCGATAGGCATTTAAAATATAGGTGTCGATAGGCATTTCAGATATGGTTGCCGATAGGCATTTCAAATATAGGTGCTGATAGGCATTTCAGATGTAGTTTCCGATAGACATTTCAAAAATAGGTGCCGATAGGCATTTTAGATATAGGTGCCGATAGGCATTTCAGATATAGTTGCCGATTGGCATTTTATATATAGGTGCTGAAAGGCATTTCAGATGTAGTTTCCGATAGGCATTTCAAAAATAGGTGCCGATAGGCATTTCAGATATAGGTGCCGATAGGCATTTCAGATATAGTTGCCGATTGGCATTTTAAAAATAGGTGCCGATAGGCATTTCAGATATAGCTGCCGATAGGCACTTCAAATATAGGTGCCCATAGGCATTCCAGATATGGTTGTCGATAGACATTTCAAATATAGATGCTGATAGGCCTTTCAGATGTAGTTTCCGATAGGCATTTCAAAAATAGGTGCCGATAGGCATTTCATATATAGGTGCCGATAGGCATTTCAGATATAGTTGCCGATTGGCATTTTTAAAATAGGTGCCGATAGGCATTTCAGATATAGAAGCCGATAGGCATTTCAAATATAGGTACCGATAAGCATTCCAGATATGTTTGCCGATAGGCATTTCAAATATAGGTGCTGATAGGCATTTCAGATGTAGTTTCCGATAGGCATGTCAAAAATAGGTGCCGATAGGCATTTCAGATATAGGTGCCGATAGGCATTTCAGATATAGTTGCCGATTGGCATTTTAAAAATAGGTGCCGATAGGCATTTCAGATATAAAAGCCGATAGGCATTTCAAATATAGGTGCCGATAGGCATTCCAGATATGGATGCCGATAGGCATTTCAAATATAGCTGCTGATAGGCATTTCAGATGTAGTTTCCGATAGGCATTTCAAAAATAGGTACCGATAGGTATTTCAGATATAGGTGCCAAAAGGCATTTCAGATATAGTTGTCAATTGGCATTTTAAAAATAGGTGCCGATAGGCATTTCAGATATAGAAGCCGATAGGCATTTCAAATATTGGTGCCGATAGGCATTCCAGATATGGTTGCCGATAGGCATTTTAAATATAGGTGCTGATAGGCATTTTTGATGTAATTTCCGATAGGCATTTCAAAAATTGATGCCGATTGGCATTTCAGATATAGGTGCCGATAGGCATTTCAGATATAGTTGGCGATTGGCATTTTAAAAACAGGTGCCGATAGGCATTTCAGACATAGAAGTCGATAGGTATTTCAAATATAGGTGTCGATAGGCATTTCAGATATGGTTGCCGTTAGGCATTTCAAATATAGGAGCAGATAGGTATTTCAGATGTACTTTCCGAAAGGCATTTCAAAAATAGGTGCCGATAGGCATTTCAGATATAGGTGCCGATAGGCATTTCAGATATAGTTGCCGATTGGCATTTTAAAAATAGGTGCCGATAGGCATTTCAGATATTGAAGCCGATAGGCATTTCAAATATAGGTGCCGATAGGCATTCCAGATAGGGTTGCCGACAGGCATTTCAAATATAAGTGCTGATAGGCATTTCAGATGTAGTTTCCGATAGGCATTTCAAATATAGGTACCGATAGGCATTTCAGATATAGGTGCCGATAGGCATTTCAGATATAGTTGTTAATTGGCATTTTAAAAATAGGTGTTGATAGGCATTTCAGATATAGAAGCCGATAGGCATTTCAAATATAGGTGCCGATAGGCATTCCAGATACGGTTTCCGATAGGCATTTCAAATGTAGGTGCTGATAGGCATTTCAGATGTTGTTTCCGATAGGCATTTCAAAAATAGGTGCCGATAGGCATTTCAGATATAGGTGCCGATAGGCATTTCAGATATAGTTGCCGATTGGCATTTTAAAAATAGGTGCCGATAGGCATTTCAGATATAGAAGCCGATAGGTATTTCAAATATAGGTGTCGATAGGCATTTCAGATATAGTTGCCGATAGGCATTTCAAATATAGGTGCCGCCGATAGGCATATCAGATATAGTTGCCGATAGGCATTTAAAATATAGGTGCCGATAGGCATTTCAAATATAGGTGTCGATAGGCATTTCAGATATAGTTGCCGATTGGCATTTTAAAAATAGGTGCCGATAGACATTTTAGATATAGAAGCCGATAGGTATTTCAAATATAGGTGTCGATAGGCATTTCAGATATGGTTGCCGATAGGCATTTCAAATATAGGTGCCGATAGGCATTTCTGATATAGGTGCCGATAGGCATTTCAGATATAGTTGCCGATTGGCATTTTAAAAATAGGTGCCGATAGGCATTTCAGATATAGAAGCCGATAGGCATTTCAAATATAGGTGCCTATAAGCATTCCAGATATGGTTGCCGATAGGCATTTCAAATATAGGTGCTGATAGGCATTTCAGATGTAGTTTCCGATAGGCATTTCAAAAATAGGTGCCGATAGGCATTTCAGATAGAGGTGCCGATAGGCATTTCAGATATAGTTGCCGATTGGCATTTTAAAAATAGGTGCCGATAGGCATTTCAGATATAGCAGCCGATAGGCACTTCAAATATAGGTGCCCATAGGCATTCCAGATATGGTTGTCGATAGGCATTTCAAATATAGATGCTGATAGGCCTTTCAGATGTAGTTTCCGATAGGCATTTCAAAAATAGGTGCCGATAGGCATTTCATATATAGGTGCCGATAGGCATTTCAGATATAGTTGCCGATTGGCATTTTAAAAATAGGTGCCGATAGGCATTTCAGATATAGAAGCCGATAGGCATTTCAAATATAGGTGCCGATAAGCATTCCAGATATGGTTGCCGATAGGCATTTCAAATATAGGTGCTGATAGGCATTTCAGATGTAGTTTCCGATAGGCATTTCAAAAATAGGTGCCGATAGGCATTTCAGATATAGGTGCCGATTGGCATTTCAGATATAGTTGCCGATTGGCATTTTAAAAATAGGTGCCGATAGGCATTTCAGATATAAAAGCCGATAGGCATTTCAAATATAGGTGCCGATAGGCATTCCAGATATGGTTGCCGATAGGCATTTCAAATATAGGTGCTGATAGGCATTTCAGATGTAGTTTCCGATAGGCATTTCAAAAATAGGTGCCGATAGGTATTTCAGATATAGGTGCCGATAGGCATTTCAGATATAGTTGCCAATTGGCATTTTAAAAATAGGTGCCGATAGGCATTTCAGATATAGAAGCCGATAGGCATTTCAAATATAGGTGCCGATAGGCATTCCAGATATGGTTGCCGATAGGCATTTCAAATATAGGTGCTGATAGGCATTTCAGATGTAGTTTCCGATAGGCATTTCTAAAATAGGTGCCGATAGGCATTTCAGATATAGGTGCTGATAGGCATTTCAGATGTAGTTTCCGATAGGCATTTCAAAAATAGGTGCCGATAGGCATTTCAGATATAGGTGCCGATAGGCATTTCAGATATAGTTGCCGATTGGCATTTTAAAAATAGGTGCCGATAGGGATTTCAGATATAGCAGCCGATAGGCACTTCAAATATAGGTGCCCATAGGCATTCCAAATATGGTTGTCGATAGGCATTTCAAATATAGATGCTGATAGGCCTTTCAGATGTAGTTTCCGATAGGCATTTCAAAAATAGGTGCCGATAGGCATTTCATATATAGGTGCCGATAGGCATTTCAGATATAGTTGCCGATTGGCATTTTAAAAATAGGTGCCGATAGGCATTTCAGATATAGAAGCCGATAGGCATTTCAAATATAGGTGCCGATAAGCATTCCAGATATGGTTGCCGATAGGCATTTCAAATATAGGTGCTGATAGGCATTTCAGATGTAGTTTCCGATAGGCATTTCAAAAATAGGTGCCGATAGGCATTTCAGATATAGGTGCCGATTGGCATTTCAGATATAGTTGCCGATTGGCATTTTAAAAATAGGTGCCGATAGGCATTTCAGATATAAAAGCCGATAGGCATTTCAAATATAGGTGCCGATAGGCATTCCAGATATGGTTGCCGATAGGCATTTCAAATATAGGTGCTGATAGGCATTTCAGATGTAGTTTCCGATAGGCATTTCAAAAATAGGTGCCGATAGGTATTTCAGATATAGGTGCCGATAGGCATTTCAGATATAGTTGCCAATTGGCATTTTAAAAATAGGTGCCGATAGGCATTTCAGATATAGAAGCCGATAGGCATTTCAAATATAGGTGCCGATAGGCATTCCAGATATGGTTGCCGATAGGCATTTCAAATATAGGTGCTGATAGGCATTTCAGATGTAGTTTCCGATAGGCATTTCTAAAATA
The DNA here is from genome assembly GCA_034508555.1 of Venustoraphidia nigricollis. Taxonomy (NCBI): domain Eukaryota; kingdom Metazoa; phylum Arthropoda; class Insecta; order Raphidioptera; family Raphidiidae; genus Venustoraphidia; species Venustoraphidia nigricollis. The sequence continues at coordinate 96,900 of JAVRKA010000391.1, read as the reverse complement.
GGTGCCGATAGGCATTTCAGATATAGGTGCTGATAGGCATTTCAGATGTAGTTTCCGATAGGCATTTCAAAAATAGGTGCCGATAAGCATTGCAGATATGGTTGCCGATAGGCATTTCAGATATAGTTACCGATTGGCATTTTAAAAATAGGTGCCGATAGGCATTTCATTTAAGCAGCCGATAGGCATTTTAAATATAGGTGCCGATGAGCATTGCAGATATGGTTGCCGATAGGCATTTCAAATATAGTTGCTGATAAGCATTCCAGATGTAGTTTCCGATAGGCATTTCAAAAATTGGTGCCGATAGGCATTTCAGATATAGTTGCCGATTGGCATTTTAAAAATAGGTGCCGATAGGCATTTCAGATATAGAAGCCGATAGGTATTTCAAATATAGGTGTCGATAGGCATTTCAGATATGGTTGCCGATAGGCATTTCAAATATAGGTGCTGATAGGCATTTCAGATGTAGTTTCCGTTAGGCATTTCAAAAATAGGTGCCGATAGGCATTTCAGATATAGGTGCCGATAGGCATTTCAGATATAGTTGCCGATTGGCATTTTAAAAATAGGTGTCGATAGGCATTTCAGATATACAAGCCGATAGGCATTTCAAATATAGGTGCCGATAGGCATGCCAGATATGGTTGCCGATAGGCATTTCAAATATAGGTGCTGATAGGCATTCCAGATGTAGTTTCCGATAGGCATTTCAAAAATAGGTGCCGATAGGCATTTCAGATATAGGTGCCGATAGGCATTTCAGATGTAGTTTCCGATAGGCCTTTCAAAAATAGGTGCCGATAGGCATTTCAGATATAGGTGCCGATAGGCATTTCAGATATAGTTGCCGATTGGCATTTTAAAAATAGGTGAAAATAGGCATTTCAGATATTAAAGCCGATAGGTATTTCAAATATAGGTGTCGATAGGCATTTCAGATATGGTTGCCGATAGGCAATTTAAATATTGGTGCTGATAGGCATTTCAGATGTAGTTTCCGATAGGCATTTCAAAAATAGGTGCCGATAGGAATTTCAGATATAGGTGCCGATAGGCATTACAGGTATAGTTGCCGTTTGGCATTTTAAAAATAGGTGCCGATAGGTATTTCAGATCTAGAAGCCGATAGGCATTTCAAATATAGGTGCCGATAGGCATTTCAGATATGGTTGCCGATAGGCATTTCAAATATAGCAGCAGATAGGCATTTCAGACGTAGTTTCCGAAAGGCATTTCAAAAATAGGTGCCGATAGGCATTTCAGATATAGGTGCCGATAGGCATTTCAGGTATAGTTGCCGATTGGCATTTTAAAAATAGGTGCCGATAGGCATTTTAGATATAGAAGCCTATAGGCATTTCAAATATAGGTGCCGATAGGCATTCCAGATATGGTTGCCGATAGGCATTTTAAATATAAGTGCTGATAGGCATTTCAGATGTAGTTTCCGATAGGCATTTCAAAAATAGGTACCGATAGGCATTTCAGACATAGGTGCCGATAGGCTTTTCAGATATAGTTGCCATTTGGCATTTTAAAAATAAGTGTCGATAGGCATTTCAGATATAGAAGCCGATAGGCATTTAAAATATAGGTGCCGATAGGCATTCCAGATATGGTTGCCGATAGGCATTTCAAATATAGGTGCTGATAGGCATTTCAGATGTAGTTTCCGATAGGTATTTCAAAAATTGGTGCCGATAAGCATTTCAGATATAGGTGCCTATAGGCATTTCAGATATAGTTGCCGATTGGCATTTTAAAAATAGGTGCAGATAGGCATTTCAGATATAGTTGCCAATTGGCATTTTAAAAATAGGTGCCGATAGGCATTTCAGATATAGAAGCCGATAGGCATTTCAAATATTGGTGCCGATAGGCATTCCAGATATGGTTGCCGATAGGCATTTCAAATATAGGTGCTGATAGGCATTTCAGATGTAGTTTCCGATAGGCATTTCAAAAATAGGTGCCGATAGGTATTTCAGATATAGGTGCCGATAGGCATTTCAGATATAGTTGCCAATTGGCATTTTAAAAATAGGTGCCGATAGGCATTTCAGATATAGAAGCCGATAGGCATTTCAAATATTGGTGCCGATAGGCATTCCAGATATGGTTTCCGATAGGCATTTTAAATATAGGTGCTGATAGGCATTTTTGATGTAATTCCGATAGGCATTTCAAAAATTGATGCCGATTGGCATTTCAGATATAGGTGCCGATAGGCATTTCAGATATAGTTGGCGATTGGCATTTTAAAAACAGGTGCCGATAGGCATTTCAGATATAGAAGTCGATAGGTATTTCAAATATAGGTGTCGATAGGCATTTCAGATATGGTTGCCGATAGGCATTTCAAATATAGGAGCAGATAGGCATTTCAGATGTAGTTTCCGAAAGGCATTTCAAAAATAGGTGCCGATAGGCATTTCAGATATAGGTGCCGATAGGCATTTCAGATATAGTTGCCGATTGGCATTTTAAAAATAGGTGCCGATAGGCATTTCAGATATTGAAGCCGATAGGCATTTCAAATATAGGTGCCGATAGGCATTCCAGATATGGTTGCCGACAGGCATTTCAAATATAAGTGCTGATAGGCATTTCAGATGTAGTTTCCGATAGGCATTTCAAATATAGGTACCGATAGGCATTTCAGATATAGGTGCCGATAGGCATTTCAGATATAGTTGTTAATTGGAATTTTAAAAAAAGGTGTCGATAGGCATTTCAGATATAGAAACCGATAGGCATTTCAAATATAGGTGCCTATAGGCATTCCAGATATGGTTGCCGATAGGCATTTCAAATGTAGGTGCTGATAGGCATTTCAGATGTTGTTTCCGATAGGCATTTCAAAAATAGGTGCCGATAGGCATTTCAGATATAGGTGCCGATAGGCATTTTAGATATAGTTGCCGATTGGCATTTTAAAAATAGGTGCCGATAGACATTTTAGATATAGAAGCCGATAGGTATTTCAAATATAGGTGTCGATAGGCATTTCAGATATGGTTGCCGATAGGCATTTCAAATATAGGTGCTGATAGGCATTTCAGATGTAGTTTCCGATAGGCATTTCAAAAATAGGTGCCGATAGGCATTTCAGATATAGGTGCCGATAGGCATTTCAGATATAGTTGCCGATTGGCATTTTAAAAATAGGTGCCGATAGGCATTTAAGATGTAGTTTCCGATAGGCATTTCAAAAATAGGTGCCGATAGGCATTTCAGATATAGGTGCCGATAGGCATATCAGATATAGTTGCCGATAAGCATTTAAAATGTAGGTGCCGATAGGCATTTCAAATATAGGTGTCGATAGGCATTTCAGATATAGTTGCCGATTGGCATTTTAAAAATAGGTGCCGATAGACATTTTAGATATAGAAGCCGATAGGTATTTCAAATATAGGTGTCGATAGGCATTTCAGATATGGTTGCCGATAGGCATTTCAAATATAGGTGCTGATAGGCATTTTAGATGTAGTTTCCGATAGGCATTTCAAAAATAGGTGCCGATAGGCATTTCAGATATAGGTGCCGATAGGCATATCAGATATAGTTGCCGATAGGCATTTAAAATATAGGTGCCGATAGGCATTTCTGATGTGGTTGCCGATAGGCATTCAAATATAGGTGCCGATAGGCATTTTAGATATAGTTGCCGATTGGCATTTGAAATAGGTGCCGATAGGCATTTTAGATGTAGTTTCCGATAGGCATTTCAAAAATAGGTGCCGATAGGCATTTCAGATATAGGTGCCGATAGGCATATCAGATATAGTTGCCGATAGGCATTTAAAATATAGGTGTCGATAGGCATTTCAGATATGGTTGCCGATAGGCATTTCAAATATAGGTGCTGATAGGCATTTCAGATGTAGTTTCCGATAGACATTTCAAAAATAGGTGCCGATAGGCATTTTAGATATAGGTGCCGATAGGCATTTCAGATATAGTTGCCGATTGGCATTTTATATATAGGTGCTGAAAGGCATTTCAGATGTAGTTTCCGATAGGCATTTCAAAAATAGGTGCCGATAGGCATTTCAGATATAGGTGCCGATAGGCATTTCAGATATAGTTGCCGATTGGAATTTAAAAATAGGTGCCGATAGGCATTTCAGATATAGCTGCCGATAGGCACTTCAAATATAGGTGCCCATAGGCATTCCAGATATGGTTGTCGATAGACATTTCAAATATAGATGCTGATAGGCCTTTCAGATGTAGTTTCCGATAGACATTTTTAAAATAGGTGCCGATAGGCATTTCAGATATAGAAGCCGATAGGCATTTCAAATATAGGTACCGATAAGCATTCCAGATATGTTTGCCGATAGGCATTTCAAATATAGGTGCTGATAGGAATTTCAGATGTAGTTTCCGATAGGCATGTCAAAAATAGGTGCCGATAGGCATTTCAGATATAGGTGCCGATAGGCATTTCAGATATAGTTGCCGATTGGCATTTTAAAAATAGGTGCCGATAGGCATTTCAGATATAAAAGCCGATAGGCATTTCAAATATAGGTGCCGATAGGCATTCCAGATATGGTTGCCGATAGGCATTTCAAATATAGGTGCTGATAGGCATTTCGGTTGTAGTTTCCGATAGGCATTTCAAAAATAGGTGCCGATAGGTATTTCAGATATAGGTGCCGATAGGCATTTCAGATATAGTTGTCAATTGGCATTTTAAAAATAGGTGCCGATAGGCATTTCAGATATAGAAGCCGATAGGCATTTCAAATATTGGTGCCGATAGGCATTCCAGATATGGTTGCCGATAGGCATTTCAAATATAGGTGCTGATAGGCATTTCAGATGTAGTTTCCGATAGGCATTTCTAAAATAGGTGCCGATAGGCATTTCAGATATAGGTGCTGATAGGCATTTTAGATGTAGTTTCCGATAGGCATTTCAAAAATAGGTGCCGATAAGCATTGCAGATATGGTTGCCGATAGGCATTTCAGATATAGTTACCGATTGGCATTTTAAAAATAGGTGCCGATAGGCATTTCATTTAAGCAGCCGATAGGCATTTTAAATATAGGTGCCGATGAGCATTGCAGATATGGTTGCCGATAGGCATTTCAAATATAGTTGCTGATAAGCATTCCAGATGTAGTTTCCGATAGGCATTTCAAAAATTGGTGCCGATAGGCATTTCAGATATAGTTGCCGATTGGCATTTTAAAAATAGGTGCTGATAGGCATTTCAGATGTAGTTTCCGATAGGCATTTCAAAAATAGGTGCCGATAAGCATTGCAGATATGGTTGCCGATAGGCATTTCAGATATAGTTACCGATTGGCATTTCAAAAATAGGTGCCGATAGGCATTTCAGATATAGGTGCCGATAGGCATTTCAGATGTAGTTTCCGATAGGCCTTTCAAAAATAGGTGCCGATAGGCATTTCAGATATAGGTGCCGATAGGCATTTCAGATATAGTTGCCGATTGGCATTTTAAAAATAGGTGAAAATAGGCATTTCAGATATTAAAGCCGATAGGTATTTCAAATATAGGTGTCGATAGGCATTTCAGATATGGTTGCCGATAGGCAATTTAAATATTGGTGCTGATAGGCATTTCAGATGTAGTTTCCGATAGGCATTTCAAAAATAGGTGCCGATAGGAATTTCAGATATAGGTGCCGATAGGCATTACAGGTATAGTTGCCGTTTGGCATTTTAAAAATAGGTGCCGATAGGCATTTCAGATCTAGAAGCCGATAGGCATTTCAAATATAGGTGCCGATAGGCATTTCAGATATGGTTGCCGATAGGCATTTCAAATATAGAAGCAGATAGGCATTTCAGACGTAGTTTCCGAAAGGCATTTCAAAAATAGGTGCCGATAGGCATTTCAGATATAGGTGCCGATAGGCATTTCAGGTATAGTTGCCGATTGGCATTTTAAAAATAGGTGCCGATAGGCATTTTAGATATAGAAGCCTATAGGCATTTCAAATATAGGTGCCGATAGGCATTCCAGATATGGTTGCCGATAGGCATTTTAAATATAAGTGCTGATAGGCATTTCAGATGTAGTTTCTGATAGGCATTTCAAAAATAGGTACCGATAGGCATTTCAGACATAGGTGCCGATAGGCTTTTCAGATATAGTTGCCATTTGGCATTTTAAAAATAAGTGTCGATAGGCATTTCAGATATAGAAGCCGATAGGCATTTAAAATATAGGTGCCGATAGGCATTCCAGATATGGTTGCCGATAGGCATTTCAAATATAGGTGCTGATAGGCATTTCAGATGTAGTTTCCGATAGGTATTTCAAATATTGGTGCCGATAAGCATTTCAGATATAGGTGCCGATAGGCATTTCAGATATAGTTGCCGATTGGCATTTTAAAAATAGGTGCAGATAGGCATTTCAGATATAGAAGCCGATAGGTATTTCAAATATAGGTTTCGATAGGCATTTCAGATATGGTTGCCGATAGGCATTTCAAATATAGGTGCTGATAGGCATTTCAGATGTAGTTTCCGATAGGCATTAAAAAAATAGGTGCCGATAAACATTTCAGATATAGGTGCCGATAGGCATTTCAGATATAAAAGCCGATAGGCATTTCAAATATAGGTGCCGATAGGCATTCCAGATATGGTTGCCGATAGGCATTTCAAATATAGGTGCTGATAGGCATTTCAGATGTAGTTTCCGATAGGCATTTCAAAAATAGGTGCCGATAGGTATTTCAGATATAGGTGCCGATAGGCATTTCAGATATACTTGCCAATTGGCATTTTAAAAATAGGTGCCGATAGGCATTTCAGATATAGAAGCCGATAGGCATTTCAAATATTGGTGCCGATAGGCATTCCAGATATGGTTGCCGATAGGCATTTCAAATATAGGTGCTGATAGGCATTTCAGATGTAGTTTCCGATAGGCATTTCAAAAATAGGTGCCGATAGGTATTTCAGATATAGGTGCCGATAGGCATTTCAGATATAGTTGCCAATTGGAATTTTAAAAATAGGTGCCGATAGGCATTTCAGATATAGAAGCCGATAGGCATTTCAAATATTGGTGCCGATAGGCATTCCAGATATGGTTTCCGATAGGCATTTTAAATATAGGTGCTGATAGGCATTTTTGATGTAATTCCGATAGGCATTTCAAAAATTGATGCCGATTGGCATTTCAGATATAGGTGCCGATAGGCATTTCAGATATAGTTGGCGATTGGCATTTTAAAAACAGGTGCCGATAGGCATTTCAGATATAGAAGTCGATAGGTATTTCAAATATAGGTGTCGATAGGCATTTCAGATATGGTTGCCGATAGGCATTTCAAATATAGGAGCAGATAGGCATTTCAGATGTAGTTTCCGAAAGGCATTTCAAAAATAGGTGCCGATAGGCATTTCAGATATAGGTGCCGATAGGCATTTCAGATATAGTTGCCGATTGGCATTTTAAAAATAGGTGCCGATAGGCATTTCAGATATTGAAGCCGATAGGCATTTCAAATATAGGTGCCGATAGGCATTCCAGATATGGTTGCCGACAGGCATTTCAAATATAAGTGCTGATAGGCATTTCAGATGTAGTTTCCGATAGGCATTTCAAATATAGGTACCGATAGGCATTTCAGATATAGGTGCCGATAGGCATTTCAGATATAGTTGTTAATTGGAATTTTAAAAAAAGGTGTCGATAGGCATTTCAGATATAGAAACCGATAGGCATTTCAAATATAGGTGCCTATAGGCATTCCAGATATGGTTGCCGATAGGCATTTCAAATGTAGGTGCTGATAGGCATTTCAGATGTTGTTTCCGATAGGCATTTCAAAAATAGGTGCCGATAGGCATTTCAGATATAGGTGCCGATAGGCATTTTAGATATAGTTGCCGATTGGCATTTTAAAAATAGGTGCCGATAGACATTTTAGATATAGAAGCCGATAGGTATTTCAAATATAGGTGTCGATAGGCATTTCAGATATGGTTGCCGATAGGCATTTCAAATATAGGTGCTGATAGGCATTTCAGATGTAGTTTCCGATAGGCATTTCAAAAATAGGTGCCGATAGGCATTTCAGATATAGGTGCCGATAGGCATTTCAGATATAGTTGCCGATTGGCATTTTAAAAATAGGTGCCGATAGGCATTTAAGATGTAGTTTCCGATAGGCATTTCAAAAATAGGTGCCGATAGGCATTTCAGATATAGGTGCCGATAGGCATATCAGATATAGTTGCCGATAAGCATTTAAAATGTAGGTGCCGATAGGCATTTCAAATATAGGTGTCGATAGGCATTTCAGATATAGTTGCCGATTGGCATTTTAAAAATAGGTGCCGATAGACATTTTAGATATAGAAGCCGATAGGTATTTCAAATATAGGTGTCGATAGGCATTTCAGATATGGTTGCCGATAGGCATTTCAAATATAGGTGCTGATAGGCATTTCAGATGTAGTTTCCGATAGGCATTTCAAAAATAAGTGCCGATAGGCATTTCAGATATAGCTGCCGATAGGCATTTCAGATATAGTTGCCGATTTGCATTTTAAAAATAGGTGCCGATAGGCATTTTAGATGTAGTTTCCGATAGGCATTTCAAAAATAGGTGCCGATAGGCATTTCAGATATAGGTGCCGATAGGCATATCAGATATAGTTGCCGATAGGCATTTAAAATATAGGTGCCGATAGGCATTTCTGATGTGGTTGCCGATAGGCATTTCAAATATAGGTGCCGATAGGCATTTCAAATATAGGTGCCGATAGGCATTTTAGATATAGTTGCCGATTGGCATTTGAAATAGGTGCCGATAGGCATTTTAGATGTAGTTTCCGATAGGCATTTCAAAAATAGGTGCCGATAGGCATTTCAGATATAGGTGCCGATAGGCATATCAGATATAGTTGCCGATAGGCATTTAAAATATAGGTGTCGATAGGCATTTCAGATATGGTTGCCGATAGGCATTTCAAATATAGGTGCTGATAGGCATTTCAGATGTAGTTTCCGATAGACATTTCAAAAATAGGTGCCGATAGGCATTTTAGATATAGGTGCCGATAGGCATTTCAGATATAGTTGCCGATTGGCATTTTATATATAGGTGCTGAAAGGCATTTCAGATGTAGTTTCCGATAGGCATTTCAAAAATAGGTGCCGATAGGCATTTCAGATATAGGTGCCGATAGGCATTTCAGATATAGTTGCCGATTGGAATTTAAAAATAGGTGCCGATAGGCATTTCAGATATAGCTGCCGATAGGCACTTCAAATATAGGTGCCCATAGGCATTCCAGATATGGTTGTCGATAGACATTTCAAATATAGATGCTGATAGGCCTTTCAGATGTAGTTTCCGATAGACATTTTTAAAATAGGTGCCGATAGGCATTTCAGATATAGAAGCCGATAGGCATTTCAAATATAGGTACCGATAAGCATTCCAGATATGTTTGCCGATAGGCATTTCAAATATAGGTGCTGATAGGCATTTCAGATGTAGTTTCCGATAGGCATGTCAAAAATAGGTGCCGATAGGCATTTCAGATATAGTTGCCGATTGGCATTTTAAAAATAGGTGACGATAGGCATTTCAGATATAAAAGCCGATAGGCATTTCAAATATAGGTGCCGATAGGCATTCCAGATATGGTTGCCGATAGGCATTTCAAATATAGGTGCTGATAGGCATTTCAGATGTAGTTTCCGATAGGCATTTCAAAAATAGGTGCCGATAGGTATTTCAGATATAGGTGCCGATAGGCATTTCAGATATAGTTGTCAATTGGCATTTTAAAAATAGGTGCCGATAGGCATTTCAGATATAGAAGCCGATAGGCATTTCAAATATTGGTGCCGATAGGCATTCCAGATATGGTTGCCGATAGGCATTTTAAATATAGGTGCTGATAGGTATTTCAGATGTAGTTTCCGATAGGCATTTCAAAAATAGGTGCCGATAGGCATTTCAGATATAGGTGCCGATAGGCATTTCAGATATAGTTGCCGATTGGCATTTTAAAAATAGGTGCCGATAGGCATTTCAGATATAGGTGCCGATAGGCATTTCAGATATAGTTGCCGATTGGCATTTTATATATAGGTGCTGAAAGGCATTTCAGATGTAGTTTCCGATAGGCATTTCAAAAATAGGTGCCGATAGGCATTTCAGATATAGGTGCCGATAGGCATTTCAGATATAGTTGCCGATTGGCATTTTAAAAATAAGTGCCGATAGGCATTTTAGATGTAGTTTCCGATAGGCATTGCAAAAATAGGTGCCGATAGGCATTTCAGATATAGGTGCCGATGGCATATCTGATATAGTTGCCGATAGGCATTTAAAATATAGGTGCCGATAGGCATTTCTGATGTGGTTGCCGATAGGCATTTCAAATATAGGTGCCGATAGGCATTTCAGATATAGTTGCCGATTGGCATTTTAAAAATAGGTGCCGATAGGCATTTTCGATGTAGTTTCCGATAGGCATTTCAAAAATAGGTGCCGATAGGCATTTCAGATATAGGTGCCGATAGGCATATCAGATATAGTTGCCGATAGGCATTTAAATTATAGGTGTCGATAGGCATTTCAGATATGGTTGCCGATAGGCATTTTAAACATAGGTGCTGATAGGCATTTTAGATGTAGTTTCCGATAGACATTTCAAAAATAGTTGCCGATAGGCATTTTAGATATAGGTGCCGATAGGCATTTCAGATATAGTTGCCGATTGGCATTTTATATATAGGTGCTGAAAGGCATTTCAGATGTCGTTTCCGATAGGCATTTCAAAAATAGGTGCCGATAGGCATTTCAGATATAGGTGCCGATAGGCATTTCAGATATAGTTGCCGATTGGCATTTTAAAAATAGGTGCCGATAGGCATTTCAGATATAGCAGCCGATAGGCACTTCAAATATAGGTGCCCATAGGCATTCCAGATATACTTGTCGATAGGCATTTCAAATATAGATGCCGATAAGCATTCCAGATATGGTTGCCGATAGGCATTTCAAATATAGGTGCTGATAGGCATTTCAGATGTAGTTTCCGATAGGCATTTCAAAAATAGGTGCCGATAGGCATTTCAGATATAAGTGCCGATAGGCATTTCAGATATAGTTGCCGATTGGCATTTTAAAAATAGGTGCCGATAGGCATTTCAGATATAAAAGCCGATAGGCATTTCAAATATAGGTGCCGATAGGCATTCCAGATATGGTTGCCGATAGGCATTTCAAATATAGGTGCTGATAGGCATTTCAGATGTAGTTTCCGATAAGCATTTCAAAAATAGGTGCCGATAGGTATTTCAGATATAGGTGCCGATAGGCATTTCAGATATAGTTGCCAATTGGCATTTTAAAAATAGGTGCCGATAGGCATTTCAGATATAGGTGCCGATAGGCATTTCAGATGTAGTTTCCGATAGGCCTTTCAAAAATAGGTGCCGATAGGCATTTCAGATATAGGTGCCGATAGGCATTTCAGATATAGTTGCCGATTGGCATTTTAAAAATAGGTGAAAATAGGCATTTCAGATATTGAAGCCGATAGGTATTTCAAATATAGGTGTCGATAGGCATTTCAGATATGGTTGCCGATAGGCATTTTAAATATTGGTGCTGATAGGCATTTCAGATGTAGTTTCCGATAGGCATTTCAAAAATAGGTACCGATAGGCATTTCAGATATAGGTGCCGATACGCTTTTCAGATATAGTTGCCAATTGGCATTTTAAAAATAGGTGCCGATAGGCATTTCAGATATAAAAGCCGATAGGCATTTCAAATATAGGTGCCGATAGGCATTCCAGATATGGTTGCCGATAGGCATTTGAAATATAGGTGCTGATAGGCATTCCAGATATAGGTGCCGATAGGCATTTCAGATATAGTTGCCGATTGGCATTTTAAAAATAAGTGCCGATAGGCATTTCAGATATAGAAGCCGATAGGCATTTCAAATATAGGTGCCGATAAGCATTCCAGATATGGTTGCCGATAGGAATTTCAAATATAGGTGCTGATAGACATTTCAGATGTAGTTTCCGTTAGGCATTTCAAAAATTGGTGCCGATAGGCATTTTAGATATAGGTGCCGATAGGCATTTCAGATATAGTTGCCGATTGGCATTTTAAAAATAGGTGCCGATAGGCATTTCAGATATAGAAGCCGATAGGTATTTCAAATATAGGTGTCGATAGGCATTTCAGATATGGTTGCCGATAGGCATTTTAAATATAGGTGCTGATAGGCATTTCAGATGTAGTTTCCGATAGACATTTCAAAAATAGGTGCCGATAGGCATTTTAGATATAGGTGCCGATAGGCATTTCAGATATAGTTGCCGATTGGCATTTTATATATAGGTGCTGAAAGGCATTTCAGATGTAGTTTCCGATAGGCATTTCAAAAATAGGTGCCGATAGGCATTTCAGATATAGGTGCCGATAGGCATTTCAGATATAGTTGCCGATTGGCATATTAAAAATAGGTGCCGATAGGCATTTCAGATATAGCAGCCGATAGGCACTTCAAATATAGGTGCCCATATGCATTCCAGATATGGTTGTCGATAGGCATTTCAAATATAGATGCTGATAGGCCTTTCAGATGTAGTTTCCGATAGGCATTTCAAAAATAGGTGCTGATAGGCATTTCATATATAGGTGCCGATAGGCATTTCAGATATAGTTGCCGATTGGCATTTTAAAAATAGGTGCCGATAGGCGTTTCAGATATAGAAGCCGATAGGCATTTCAAATATAGGTGCCAATAAGCATAGCAGATATAGTTGCCGATAGGCATTTCAAATATAGGTGCTGATAGGCATTTCAGATGTAGTTTCCGATAGGCATTTCAAAAATAGGTGCCGATAGGCATTTCAGATATAGGTGCCGATAGGCATTTCAGATATAGTTGCCGATTGGCATTTTAAAAATAGGTGCCGATAGGCATTTCAGATATAAAAGCCGATAGGCATTTCAAATATAGGTGCCGATAGGCATTCCAGATATGGTTGCCGATAGGCATTTCAAATATAGGTGCTGATAGGCATTTCAGATGTAGTTTCCGATAGGCATTTCAAAAATAGGTGCCGATAGGTATTTCAGATATAGGTGCCGATAGGCATTTCAGATATAGTTGCCAATTGGCATTTTAAAAATAGGTGCCGATAGGCATTTCAGATATAGAAGCCGATAGGCATTTCAAATATTGGTGCCGATAGGCATTCCAGATATGGGTTGCCGATAGGCATTTTAAATATAGGTGCTGATAGGGATTTTTGATGTAATTTCCGATAGGCATTTCAAAAATTGATGCCGATTGGCATTTCAGATATAGGTGCCGATAGGCATTTCAGATATATTTGGCGATTGGCATTTTAAAAACAGGTGCCGATAGGCATTTCAGATATAGAAGTCGATAGGTATTTCAAATATAGGTGTCGATAGGCATTTCAGATATGGTTGCCGATAGGCATTTCAAATATAGGAGCAGATAGGCATTTCAGATGTAGTTTCCGAAAGGCATTTCAAAAATAGGTGCCGATAGGCATTTCAGATATAGGTGCCGATAGGCATTTCAGATATAGTTGCCGATCGGCATTTTAAAACTAGGTGCCGATAGGCATTTCAGATATTGAAGCCGATAGGCATTTCAAATATAGGTGCCGATAGGCATTCCAGATATGGTTGCCGACAGGCATTTCAAATATAAGTGCTGATAGGCATTTCAGATGTAGTTTCCGATAGGCATTTCAAATATAGGTACCGATAGGCATTTTAGGTATAGGTGCCGATAGGCATTTCAGATATAGTTGTTAATTGGCATTTTAAAAATAGGTGTCGATAGGCATTTCAGATATAGAAGCCGATAGGCATATCAAATATAGGTGCCGATAGGCATTCCAGATATAGTTGCCGATAGGCATTTCAAATGTAGGTGCTGATAGGCATTTCAGATGTTGTTTCCGATAGGCATTTCAAAAATAGGTGCCGATAGGCATTTCAGATATAGGTGCCGATAGGCATTTCAGATATAGTTGCCGATTGGCATTTTAAAAATAGGTGCCGATAGGCATTTCAGATATAGAAGCCGATAGGTATTTCAAATATAGGTGTCGATAGGCATTTCAGATATGGTTGCCGATAGGCATTTCAAATATAGGTGCTGATAGGCATTTCAGATGTAGTTTCCGATAGGCATTTCAAAAATAGGTGCCGATAGGCATTTCAGATATAGGTGCCGATAGGCATTTCAGATATAGTTGCCGATTGGCATTTTAAAAATAGGTGCCGATAGGCATATAAGATGTAGTTTCCGATAGGCATTTCAAAAATAGGTGTCGATAGGCATTTCAGATATAGGTGCCGATAGGCATATCAGATATAGTTGCCGATAGGCATATCAGATATAGTTGCCGATAGGCATTTAAAATATAGGTGCCGATAGGCATTTCAAATATAGGTGTCGATAGGCATTTCAGATATAGTTGCCCATTGGCATTTTAAAAATAGGTGCCGATAGATATTTTAGATATAGAAGCCGATAGGTATTTCAAATATAGGTGTCGATAGGCATTTCAGATATGGTTGCCGATAGGCATTTCAAATATAGGTGCTGATAGGCATTTCAGATGTAGTTTCCGATAGGCATTTCAAAAATAAGTGCCGATAGGCATTTCAGATATAAATGCCGATAGGCATTTCAGTTATAGTTGCCGATTGGCATTTTAAAAATAGGTGCCGATAGGAATTTTAGATGTAGTTTCCGATAGGCATTGCAAAAATAGGTGCCGATAGGCATTTCAGATATAGGTGCCGATGGCATATCTGATATAGTTGCCGATAGGCATTTAAAATATAGGTGCCGATAGGCATTTCTGATGTGGTTGCCGATAGGCATTTCAAATATAGGTGCCGATAGGCATTTCAGATATAGTTGCCGATTGGCATTTTAAATATAGGTGCCGATAGGCATTTTAGATGTAGTTTCCGATAGGCATTTCAAAAATAGGTGCCGATAGGCATTTCAGATATAGGTGCCGATAGGCATATCAGATATAGTTGCCGATAGGCATTTAAATTATAGGTGTCGATAGGCATTTCAGATATGGTTGCCGATAGGCATTTTAAATATAGGTGCTGATAGGCATTTTAGATGTAGTTTCCGATAGACATTTCAAAAATAGTTGCCGATAGGCATTTTAGATATAGGTGCCGATAGGCATTTCAGATATAGTTGCCGATTGGCATTTTATATATAGGTGCTGAAAGGCATTTCAGATGTCGTTTCCGATAGGCATTTCAAAAATAGGTGCCGATAGGCATTTCAGATATAGCTGCCGATAGGCATTTCAGATATAGTTGCCGATTGGCATTTTAAAAATAGGTGCCGATATGCATTTCAGATATAGCAGCCGATAGGCACTTCAAATATAGGTGCCCATAGGCATTCCAGATATACTTGTCGATAGGCATTTCAAATATAGATGCCGATAAGCATTCCAGATATGGTTGCCGATAGGCATTTCAAATATAGGTGCTGATAGGCATTTCAGATGTAGTTTCCGATAAGCATTTCAAAAATAGGTGCCGATAGGTATTTCAGATATAGGTGCCGATAGGCATTTCAGATATAGTTGCCAATTGGCATTTTAAAAATAGGTGCCGATAGGCATTTCAGATATAGGTGCCGATAGGCATTTCAGATGTAGTTTCCGATAGGCCTTTCAAAAATAGGTGCCGATAGGCATTTCAGATATAGGTGCAGATAGGCATTTTAGATATAGTTGCCGATTGGCATTTTAAAAATAGGTGAAAATAGGCATTTCAGATATTGAAGCCGATAGGTATTTCAAATATAGGTGTCGATAGGCATTTCAGATATGGTTGCCGATAGGCATTTTAAATATTGGTGCTGATAGGCATTTCAGATGTAGTTTCCGATAGGCATTTCAAAAATAGGTGCCGTTAGGCATTTCAGATATAGGTGCCGATAGGCATTACAGGTATAGTTGCCGATTGGCATTTTAAAAATAGGTGCCGATAGGCATTTCAGATCTCGAAGCCGATAGGCATTTCAAATATAGGTGCCGATAGGCATTTCAGATATGGTTGCCGATAGGCATTTCAAATATAGAAGCAGATAGGCATTTCAGATGTAGTTTCCAAAAGGCATTTCAAAAATAGGTGCCGATAGGCATTTCAGATATAGGTGCCGATAGGCATTTCAGGTATAGTTGCCGATTGGCATTTTAAAAATAGGTGCCGATAGGCATTTTAGATATAGAAGCCTATAGGCATTTCAAATATAGGTGCCGATAGGCATCCCAGATATGGTTGCCGATAGGCATTTTAAATATAAGTGCTGATAGGCATTTCAGATGTAGTTTCCGATAGGCATTTCAAAAATAGGTACCGATAGGCATTTCAGATATAGGTGCCGATACGCTTTTCAGATATAGTTGCCAATTGGCATTTTAAAAATAAGTGTCGATAGGCATTTCAGATATAGAAGCCGATAGGCATTTAAAATATAGGTGCCGATAGGCATTCCAGATATGGTTGCCGATAGGCATTTCATATATAGGTGCTGATAGGCATTTCAGATGTAGTTTCCGATAGGTATTTCAAAAATTGGTGCCGATAGGCATTTCAGATATAGGTTCCGATAGGCATTTCAGATATAGTTGCCGATTGGCATTTTAAAAATAGGTGCCGATAGGCATTTCAGATATAGAAGCCGATAGGTATTTCAAATATAGGTTTCGATAGGCATTTCAGATATGGTTGCCGATAGGCATTTCAAATATAGGTGCTGATAGGCATTTCAGATGTAGTTTCCGATAGGCATTTCAAAAATAGGTGCCGATAAACATTTCAGATATAGGTGCCGATAGGCATTTCAGATATAGTTGCCGATTGGCATTTTAAAAATAGGTGCCGATAGGCATTTTAGATGTAGTTTCCGATAGGCATTTCAAAAATAGGTGCCGATAGGCATTTCAGATATAGGTGCCGATAGGCATATCAGATATAGTTGCCGATAGGCATTTAAAATATAGGTGCCGATAGGCATTTTAATATAGGTGTCGATAGGCATTTCAGATATAAATGCCGAAAGGCATTTCAGAATTAGGTGCCGATAGGCATTTCTGATGTGGTTGCCGATAGGCATTTCAAATATAGGTGCTGGTAGGCATTTAAGATGTAGTTATCGATAGGCATTTCAAAAATAGGTGCCGATAGGCATTTCAGATAAGGGTGCCGATAGGCACTTCAGATATAGTTGCCGATTGGCATTTTAAAAATAGGTGCCGATAGGCATTTCAGATATAAAAGCCGATAGGCATTTCAAATATAGGTGCCGATAGGCATTTCAGATATGGTTGCCGATAGGCATTTCAAATATAGGTGCTGATAGGCATTTCAGATGTAGTTTCCGATAGGCATTTCAAAAATAGGTGCCGATAATCAATTTAGATATAGGTGCCGATAGGCATTTCAGATATAGTTGCCGATTGGCATTTTAAAAATAGGTGCCGATAGGCATTTCAGATATAGAAGCCGATAGGCATTTCAAATATAGGTGCCGATAGGCATTCCAGATATTGTTGCCGATAGGCATTTTAAATATAGGTGCTGATAGGCATTTCAGATGTTGTTTCCGATAGGCATTTCAAAAATAGGTGCTGATAGGTATTTCAGATATAGGTGCCGATAGGCATTTCAGATATAGTTGCCAATTGGCATTTTAAAAATAGGTGCCGATAGGCATTTTAGATATAGTAGCCGATAGGCATTTCAAATATTGGTGCCGATAGGCATTCCAGATATGGTTGCCGATAGGCATTTCAAATATAGGTGCTGATAGGCATTTTAGATGTAGTTTCCGATAGGCATTTCAAAAATTGATGCCGATAGGCATTTCAGATATAGGTGCCGATAGACATTTCAGATATAGTTGCCGATTGGCATTTTAAAAACAGGTGCCGATAGGCATTTCAGATATAGAAGCCGATAGGTATTTCAAATATAGGTGTCGATAGGCATTTCAGATATGGTTGCCGATAGGCATTTCAAATATAGGAGCAGATAGGCATTTCAAATGTAGTTTCCGAAAGGCATTTCAAAAATAGGTGCCGATAGGCATTTTAGATATAGGTGCCGATAAGCATTTCAGAATTAGTTGCCGATTGGCATTTTAAAAAAAGGTGCCGATAGGCATTTCAGATATAGAAGCCGATAGGCATTTCAAATAAAGGTGCCGATAGGCTTTCCAGATATGGTTGCCGATAGGCATTTCAAATATAAGTGCTGATAGCCACTTTCAGATGTAGTTTCCGATAGGCATTTCAAAAATAGGTACCGATAGGCATTTCAGATATAGGTGCCGATAGGCATTTTAGATTTAGTTGCCAATTGGCATTTTAAAAATAGGTGTCGATAGACATTTCAGATATAAGTGCCGATAGGCATTTCAGATATAGTTGCCGATTGGCATTTTAAAAATAGGTGCCGATAGGCATTTTAGATGTAGTTTCCGATAGGCATTTCAAAAATAGGTGCCGATAGGCATTTCAGATATAGGTGCCGATAGGCATATCAGATATAGTTGCCGATAGGCATTTAAAATATAAATGCCGATAGGCATTTCAAATATAGGTGTCGATAGGCATTTCAGATATAAATGCCGGAAGGCATTTCAGATATAGGTGCCGATAGGCATTCCAGATATTGTTGCCGATAGGCATTTCAAATATATGTGCTGATAGGCATTTCAGATGTAGTTTTCGATAGGCATTTTAAAAATAGGTGCCGATAGGCATTGCAGATATAGGTGCAGATAGGCACTTCAGATATAGTTGCCGATTGGCATTTTAAAAATAGGTGCCGATAGGCATTTTAGATATAGAAGCCGATAGGCATTTCAAATATACGTGCCGATAGGCATTCCAGATATGGTTGCCGATAGGCATTTCAAATATAGGTGCTGATAGGCATTTCAGATGTAGTTTCCGATAGGCATTTCAAAAATAGGTGCCGATAGGCATTTCAGATATAGGTGCCGATAGGCATTTCAGATATAGTTGCCGATTGGCATTTTAAAAATAGGTGCCGATAGGCATTTCAGATATAAAAGCCTATAGGCATTTCAAATATAGGTGCCGATAGGCATTCCAGATATGGTTGCCGATAGGCATTTGAAATATAGGTGCTGATAGGCATTCCAGATATAGGTGCCGATAGGCATTTCAGATATAGTTGCCGATTGGCATTTTAAAAATAGGTGCCGATAGGCATTTCAAATATAGAAGCCGATAGGCATTTCAAATATAGGTGCCGATAAGCATTCCAGATATGGTTGCCGATAGGCATTTCAAATATAGGTGCTGATAGACATTTCAGATGTAGTTTCCGATAGGCATTTCAAAAATTGGTGCCGATAGGCATTTCAGATATAGGTGCCGATAGGCATTTCAGATATAGTTGCCGATTGGCATTTTAAAAATAAGTGCCGATAGGCATTTCAGATATAGAAGCCGATAGGTATTTCAAATATAGGTGTCGATAGGCATTTCAGATATGGTTGCCGATAGGCATTTTAAATATAGGTGCTGATAGGCATTTCAGATGTAGTTTCCGATAGACATTTCAAAAATAGGTGCCGATAGGCATTTTAGATATAGGTGCCGATAGGCATTTCAGATATAGTTGCCGATTGGCATTTTATATATAGGTGCTGAAAGGCATTTCAGATGTAGTTTCCGATAGGCATTTCAAAAATAGGTGCTGATAGGCATTTCAGATATAGGTGCCGATAGGCATTTCAGATATAGTTGCCGATTGGCATATTAAAAATAGGTGCCGATAGGCATTTCAGATATAGCAGCCGATAGGCACTTCAAATATAGGTGCCCATAGGCATTCCAGATATGGTTGTCGATAGGCATTTCAAATATAGATACTGATAGGCCTTTCAGATGTAGTTTCCGATAGGCATTTCAAAAATAGGTGCCGATAGGCATTTCATATATAGGTGCCGATAGGCATTTCAGATATAGTTGCCGATTGGCATTTTAAAAATAGGTGCCGATAGGCATTTCAGATATAGAAGCCGATAGGCATTTCAAATATAGGTGCCAATAAGCATTTCAGATATAGGTGCCGATAGGCATTTCAGATGTAGTTGCCGATTGGCATTTTAAAAATAGGTGCCGATAGGCATTTCAGATATAGAAGCCGATAGGTATTTCAAATATAGGTGTCGATAGGCATTTCAGATATGGTTGCCGATAGGCATTTCAAATATAGGTGCTGATAGGCATTTCAGATGTAGTTTCCGATAGGCATTTCAAAAATAGGTGCCGATAGGCATTTCAGATATAGGTGCCGATAGGCATTTCAGATATAGTTGCCGATTGGCATTTTAAAAATAGGTGAAAATAGGCATTTCAGATATTGAAGCCGATAGGTATTTCAAATATAGGTGTCGATAGGCATTTCAGATATGGTTGCCGATAGGTATTTTAAATATTGGTGCTGATAGGCATTTCAGATGTAGTTTCCGATAGGCATTTCAAAAATAGGTGCCGATAGGCATTTCAGATATAGGTGCCGATAGGCATTACAGGTATAGTTGCCGATTGGCATTTTAAAAATAGGTGCCGATAGGCATTTCAGATCTAGAAGCCGATAGGCATTTCAAATATAGGTGCCGATAGGCATTTCAGATATGGTTGCCGATAGGCATTTCAAATATAGAAGCAGATAGGCATTTCAGATGTAGTTTCCGAAAGGCATTTCAAAAATAGGTGCCGATAGGCATTTTAGATATAGGTGCCGATAGGCATTTCAGGTATAGTTGCCGATTGGCATTTTAAAAATAGGTGCCGATAGGCATTTTAGATATAGAAGCCTATAGGCATTTCAAATATAGGTGCCGATAGGCATTCCAGATATGGTTGCCGATAGGCATTTTAAATATAAGTGCTGATAGGCATTTCAGATGTAGTTTCCGATAGGCATTTCAAAAATAGGTACCGATAGGCATTTCAGATATAGGTGCCGATACGCTTTTCAGATATAGTTGCCAATTGGCATTTTAAAAATAAGTGTCGATAGGCATTTCAGATATAGAAGCCGATAGGCATTTAAAATATAGGTGCCGATAGGCATTCCAGATATGGTTGCCGATAGGCATTTCATATATAGGTGCTGATAGGCATTTCAGATGTAGTTTCCGATAGGTATTTCAAAAATTGGTGCCGATAGGCATTTCAGATATACGTTCCGATAGGCATTTCAGATATAGTTGCCGATTGGCATTTTAAAAATAGGTGCCGATAGGCATTTCAGATATAGAAGCCGATAGGTATTTCAAATATAGGTTTCGATAGGCATTTCAGATATGGTTGCCGATAGGCATTTCAAATATAGGTGCTGATAGGCATTTCAGATGTAGTTTCCGATAGGCATTTCAAAAATAGGTGCCGATAAACATTTCAGATATAGGTGCCGATAGGCATTTCAGATATAGTTGCCAATTGGCATTTTAAAAATAGGTGCCGATAGGCATTTTAGATGTAGTTTCCGATAGGCATTTCAAAAATAGGTGCCGATAGGCATTTCAGATATAGGTGCCGATAGGCATATCAGATATAGTTGCCGATAGGCATTTAAAATATAGGTGCCGATAGGCATTTTAATATAGGTGTCGATAGGCATTTCAGATATAAATGCCGAAATGCATTTCAGAATTAGGTGCCGATAGGCATTTCTGATGTGGTTGCCGATAGGCATTTCAAATATAGGTGCTGGTAGGCATTTAAGATGTAGTTATCGATAGGCATTTCAAAAATAGGTGCCGATAGGCATTTCAGATAAGGGTGCCGATAGGCACTTCAGATATATTTGCCGATTGGCATTTCAAAAATAGGTGCCGATAATCAATTTAGATATAGGTGCCGATAGGCATTTCAGATATAGTTGCCGATTGGCATTTTAAAAATAGGTGCCGATAGGCATTTCAGATATAGAAGCCGATAGGCATTTCAAATATAGGTGCCGATAGGCATTCCAGATATTGTTGCCGATAGGCATTTTAAATATAGGTGCTGATAGGCATTTCAGATGTTGTTTCCGATAGGCATTTCAAAAATAGGTGCTGATAGGTATTTCAGATATAGGTGCCGATAGGCATTTCAGATATAGTTGCCAATTGGCATTTTAAAAATAGGTGCCGATAGGCATTTTAGATATAGAAGCCGATAGGCATTTCAAATATTGGTGCCGATAGCATTCCAGATATGGTTGCCGATAGGCATTTCAAATATAGGTGCTGATAGGCATTTTAGATGTAGTTTCCGATAGGCATTTCAAAAATTGATGCCGATAGGCATTTCAGATATAGGTGCCGATAGACATTTCAGATATAGTTGCCGATTGGCATTTCAAAAACAGGTGCCGATAGGCATTTCAGATATAGAAGCCGATAGGTATTTCAAATATAGGTGTCGATAGGCATTTCAGATATGGTTGCCGATAGGCATTTCAAATATAGGAGCAGATAGGCATTTCAAATGTAGTTTCCGAAAAGCATTTCAAAAATAGGTGCCGATAGGCATTTTAGATATAGGTGCCGATAAGCATTTCAGAATTAGTTGCCGATTGGCATTTTAAAAATAGGTGCCGATAGGCATTTCAGATATAGAAGCCGATAGGCATTTCAAATAAAGGTGCCGATAGGCTTTCCAGATATGGTTGCCGATAGGCATTTCAAATATAAGTGCTGATAGGCATTTCAGATGTAGTTTCCGATAGGCATTTCAAAAATAGGTATTGATAGGCATTTCAGATATAGGTGCCGATAGGCATTTTAGATTTAGTTGCCAATTGGCATTTTAAAAATAGGTGTCGATAGACATTTCAGATATAAGTGCCGATAGGCATTTCAGATATAGTTGCCGATTGGCATTTTAAAAATAGGTGCCGATAGGCATTTTAGATGTAGTTTCCGATAGGCATTTCAAAAATAGGTGCCGATAGGCATTTCAGATATAGGTGCCGATAGGCATATCAGATATAGTTGCCGATAGGCATTTAAAATATAAATGCCGATAGGCATTTCAAATATAGGTGTCGATAGGCATTTCAGATATAAATGCCGGAAGGCATTTCAGATATAGGTGCCGATAGGCATTCCAGATATTGTTGCCGATAGGCATTTCAAATATATGTGCTGATAGGCATTTCAGATGTAGTTTTCGATAGGCATTTTAAAAATAGGTGCCGATAGGCATTGCAGATATAGGTGCAGATAGGCACTTCAGATATAGTTGCCGATTGGCATTTTAAAAATAGGTGCCGATAGGCATTTTAGATATAGAAGCCGATAGGCATTTCAAATATACGTGCCGATAGGCATTCCAGATATGGTTGCCGATAGGCATTTCAAATATAGGTGCTGATAGGCATTTCAGATGTAGTTTCCGATAGGCATTTCAAAAATAGGTGCCGATAGGCATTTCAGATATAGGTGCCGATAGGCATTTCAGATATAGTTGCCGATTGGCATTTTAAAAATAGGTGCCGATAGGCATTTCAGATATAAAAGCCTATAGGCATTTCAAATATAGGTGCCGATAGGCATTTGAAATATAGGTGCTGATAGGCATTCCAGATATAGGTGCCGATAGGCATTTCAGATATAGTTGCCGATTGGCATTTTAAAAATAGGTGCCGATAGGCATTTCAGATATAGAAGCCGATAGGCATTTCAAATATAGGTGCCGATAAGCATTCCAGATATGGTTGCCGATAGGCATTTCAAATATAGGTGCTAATAGACATTTCAGATGTAGTTTCCGATAGGCATTTCAAAAATTGGTGCCGATAGGCATTTCAGATATAGGTGCCGATAGGCATTTCAGATATAGTTGCCGATTGGCATTTTAAAAATAGGTGCCGATAGGCATTTCAGATATAGAAGCCGATAGGTATTTCAAATATAGGTGTCGATAGGCATTTCAGATATGGTTGCCGATAGGCATTTTAAATATAGGTGCTGATAGGCATTTCAGATGTAGTTTCCGATAGACATTTCAAAAATAGGTGCCGATAGGCATTTTAGATATAGGTGCCGATAGGCATTTCAGATATAGTTGCCGATTGGCATTTTATATATAGGTGCTGAAAGGCATTTCAGATGTAGTTTTCGATAGGCATTTCAAAAATAGGTGCTGATAGGCATTTCAGATATAGGTGCCGATAGGCATTTCAGATATAGTTGCCGATTGGCATATTAAAAATAGGTGCCGATAGGCATTTCAGATATAGCAGCCGATAGGCACTTCAAATATAGGTGCCCATAGGCATTCCAGATATGGTTGTCGATAGGCATTTCAAATATAGATGCTGATAGGCCTTTCAGATGTAGTTTCCGATAGGCATTTCAAAAATAGGTGCCGTTAGGCATTTCATATATAGGTGCCGATAGGCATTTCAGATATAGTTGCCGATTGGCATTTTAAAAATAGGTGCCGATAGGCATTTCAGATATAGAAGCCGATAGGCATTTCAAATATAGGTGTCAATAAGCATTTCAGATATAGGTGCCGATAGGCATTTCAGATATAGTTGCCGATTGGCATTTTAAAAATAGGTGCCGATAGGCATTTCAGATATAGAAGCCGATAGGTATTTCAAATATAGGTGTCGATAGGCATTTCAGATATGGTTGCCGATAGGCATTTCAAATATGGGTGCTGATAGGCATTTCAGATGTAGTTTCCGATAGGCATTTCAAAAATAGGTGCCGATAGGCATTTCAGATATAGGTGCCGATAGGCATTTCAGATATAGTTGCCGATTGGCATTTTAAAAATAGGTGCCGATAGGCATATAAGATGTAGTTTCCGATAGGCATTTCAAAAATAGGTGCCGATAGGCATTTCAGATATAGGTGCCGATAGGCATATCAGATATAGTTGCCGATAGGCATATCAGATATAGTTGCCGATAGGCATTTAAAATATAGGTGCCGATAGGCATTTCAAATATAGGTGTCGATAGGCATTTCAGATATAGTTGCCGATTGGCATTTTAAAAATAGGTGCCGATAGACATTTTAGATATAGAAGCCGATAGGTATTTCAAATATAGGTGTCGATAGGCATTTCAGATATGTTTGCCGATAGGCATTTCAAATATAGGTGCTGATAGGCATTTCATATGTAGTTTCCGATAGGCATTTCAAAAATAAGTGCCGATAGGCATTTCAGATATAAATGCCGATAGGCATTTCAGATATAGTTGCCGATTGGCATTTTAAAAATAGGTGCCGATAGGCATTTTAGATGTAGTTTCCGATAGGCATTGCAAAAATAGGTGCCGATAGGCATTTCAGATATAGGTGCCGATGGCATATCAGATATAGTTGCCGATAGGCATTTAAAAAATAGGTGCCGATAGGCATTTCTGATGTGGTTGCCGATAGGCATTTCAAATATAGGTGCCGATAGGCATTTCAGATATAGTTGCCGATTGGCATTTTAAAAATAGGTGCCGATAGGCATTCTAGATGTAGTTTCCGATAGGCATTTCAAAAATAGGTGCCGATAGGCATTTCAGATATAGGTGCCGATAGGCATATCAGATATAGTTGCCGATAGGCATTTAAAATATAGGTGTCGATAGGCATTTCAGATATGGTTGCCGATAGGCATTTTAAATATAGGTGCTGATAGGCATTTTAGAGGTAGTTTCCGATAGATATTTCAAAAATAGGTGCCGATAGGCATTTTAGATATAGGTGCCGATAGGCATTTCAGATATAGTTGCCGATTGGCATTTTAAAAATAGGTGCCGATAGGCATTTTAGATGTAGTTTCCGATAGGCATTTCAAAAATAGGTGCCGATAGGCATTTCAGATATAGAAGCCGATAGGCATTTCAAATATAGGTGCCGATAAGCATTCCAGATATGGTTGCCGATAGGCATTTCAAATATAGGTGCTGATAGGCATTTCAGATGTAGTTTCCGATAGGCATTTCAAAAATAGGTGCCGATAGGCATTTCAGATATAGGTGCCGATAGGCATTTCAGATATAGTTGCCGATTGGCATTTTAAATATAGGTGCTGATAGGCATTTCAGATTTAGTTTCCGATAGGCATTTCAAAAATAGGTGCCGATAGGCATTTCAAATATAGGTGCCGATAAGCATTCCAGATATGGTTGCCGATAGACATTTCAGATATAGGTGCTGATTGGCATTTCAGATGTAGTTTCCGATAGGCATTTCAAAAATTGGATCGTGAGGCATTTCAGATATAGGTGCCGATAGGCATTTCAGATATAGTTGCCGATTGGCACTTTAAAAATAGGTGCCGATAGGCATTTCAGATATAGAAGCCGATAGGTATTTCAAATATAGGTGTCGATAGGCATTTCAGATATGGTTGACGATAGGCATTTTAAATATAGGTGCTGATAGGCATTTCAGATGTAGTTTCTGATAGACATTTCAAAAATAGGTGCCGATAGGCATTTCAGATATAGGTGCCAATAGGCATTTCAGATATAGTTGCCGATTGGCATTTTAAAAATAGGTGCCGATAGGCATTTCAGATATAGAAGCCGATAGGCACTTCAAATATAGGTGCCGATAGGCATTCCAGATATGGTTGTCGATAGGCATTTCAAATATAGGTGCTGATAGACATTGCAGATGTAGTTTCCGATAGGCATTTAAAAAATAGGTGCCGATAGGCATTTCAGATATAGGTGCCAATAGGCATTTCAGATATAGTTGCCGATTGGCATTTTAAAAATAGGTGCCGATAGGCATTTCAGATATAGAAGCCGATAGGCACTCCAAATATAGGTGCCGATAGGCATTCCAGATATGGTTGTCGATAGGCATTTCAAAT
Organism: Venustoraphidia nigricollis; assembly: GCA_034508555.1. Taxonomy (NCBI): domain Eukaryota; kingdom Metazoa; phylum Arthropoda; class Insecta; order Raphidioptera; family Raphidiidae; genus Venustoraphidia; species Venustoraphidia nigricollis. The sequence goes on along the minus strand of JAVRKA010000391.1, from coordinate 69,944 downwards.
ATAGGTGCTGATAGGCATTTCAGATGTAGTTTCCGATAGGCATTTCAAAAATAGGTGCCGATAGGCATTTCAGATATAGTTGCCGATTGGCACTTTAAAAATAGGTGTCGATAGGCATTTCAGATATAGAAGCCGATAGGCATTTCAAATATAGGTGCCGATAGGCATTCCAGATATGGTTGCCGATAGGCATTTCAAATATAGGTGCTGATAGGCATTTCAGATGTAGTTTCCGATAGGCATTTCAAAAATAGGTGCCGATAGGTATTTCAGATATAGGTGCCGATAGGCATTTCAGATATAGTTGCCGATTGGCATTTTGAAAATAGGTGCCGATAGGCATTTCAGATATAGAAGCCGATAGGCACTCCAAATATAGGTGCCGATAGGCATTCCAGATATGGTTGTCGATAGGCATTTCGAATATAGGTGCTGATAGGCATTTCAGATGTAGTTTCCGATAGGCATTTCAAAAATAGGTGCCGATAGGCATTTCAGATATAGGTGCCGATAGGCATTTAAAAAATAGGTGCCGATAGGCATTTCAGATATAGAAGCTGATAGGCATTTCAAATATAGGTGCCGATAGGCATTTCAGATATAGTGGCCGATAGGCATTTCAGATATAGTTGCCGATTGGCATTTTAAAAATAGGTGCCGATAGGCATTTCAGATATAGTTGCCGATTGGCATTTAAAAAATAGGTGCCGATAGGCATTTCCGATATGGTTGCCGATAGGCATTTCAAATATAGGTGCTGATAGGCATTTCAGATGTAGTTTCCGATAGGCATTTCAAAAATAGGTGCCGATAGGCATTTCAGATATAGTTGCCGATTGGCACTTTAAAAATAGGTGTCGATAGGCATTTTAGATATAGAAGCCGATAGGCATTTCAAATATAGGTGCCGATAGGCATTCCAGATATGGTTGCCGATAGGCATTTCAAATATAGGTGCTGATAGGCATTTCAGATGTAGTTTCCGATAGGCATTTCAAAAATAGGTGCCGATAGGTATTTCAGATATAGGTGCCGATAGGCATTTCAGATATAGTTGCCGATTGGCATTTTAAAAATAGGTGCCGATAGGCATTTCAGATATAGAAGTCGATAGGCACTCCAAATATAGGTGCCGATAGGCATTCCAGATATGGTTGTCGATAGGCATTTCAAATATAGGTGCTGATAGGTATTTCAGATGTAGTTTCCGATAGGCATTTCAAAAATAGGTGCCGATAGGCATTTCAGATATAGGTGCCGATAGGCATTTCAGATATAGTTGCCGATTGGCATTTTAAAAATAGGTGCCGATAGGAATTTCAGATATAGAAGCTGATAGGCATTTCAAATATAGGTGCCGATAGGCATTTCAGATATAGGTGCCGATAGGCATTTCAGATATAGGTGCCGATAGGCATTTCAGATATAGTTGCCGATTGGCATTTTAAAAATAGGTGCCGATAGGCATTTCAGATATAGTTGCCGATTGGCATTTCAAAAATAGGTGCCGATAGGCATTTCAGATATAGAAGCTGATAGGTATTTAAAATATAGGTGTCGATAGGCATTTCAGATATGGTTGCCGATAGGCATTTCAAATAAAGGTGCTGATAGGCATTTCAGATGTAGTTTCCGAGAGGCATTTTAAAAATAGGTGCCGATAGGCATTTCAAATATAAGTGCTGATAGGCATTTTAGATGTAGTTTCCGATAGGCATTTCCAAAATAGGTGCCGATAGGCATTTCAGATATAGGTGCCGATAGGCATTTCAGATATAGTTGCCGATTGGCATTTTAAAAATAGGTGCCGATAGGCATTTCAGATATAGAAGCCGATAGGTATTTCAAATATAGGTGTCGATAGGCATTTCAGATATGGTTGCCGATAGGCATTTTAAATATAGGTGCTGATAGGCATTTCAGATGTAGTTTCCGATAGACATTTCAAAAATAGGTGCCGATAGGCATTTTAGATATAGGTGCCGATAGGCATTTCAGATATAGTTGCCGATTGGCATTTTATATATAGGTGCTGAAAGGCATTTCAGATGTAGTTTCCGATAGGCATTTCAAAAATAGGTGCTAATAGGCATTTCAGATATAGGTGCCGATAGGCATTTCAGATATAGTTGCCGATTGGCATATTAAAAATAGGTGCCGATAGGCATTTCAGATATAGCAGCCGATAGGCACTTCAAATATAGGTGCCCATAGGCATTCCAGATATGGTTGTCGATAGGCATTTCAAATATAGATGCTGATAGGCCTTTCAGATGTAGTTTCCGATAGGCATTTCAAAAATAGGTGCCGATAGGCATTTCATATATAGGTGCCGATAGGCATTTCAGATATAGTTGCCGATTGGCATTTTAAAAATAGGTGCCGATAGGCATTTCAGATATAGAAGCCGATAGGCATTTCAAATATAGGTGCCAATAAGCATTTCAGATATAGGTGCCGATAGGCATTTCAGATATAGTTGCCGATTGGCATTTTAAAAATAGGTGCCGATAGGCATTTCAGATATAGAAGCCGATAGGTATTTCAAATATAGGTGTCGATAGGCATTTCAGATATGGTTGCCGATAGGCATTTCAAATATAGGTGCTGATAGGCATTTCAGATGTAGTTTCCGATAGGCATTTCAAAAATAGGTGCCGATAGGCATTTCAGATATAGGTGCCGATAGGCATTTCAGATATAGTTGCCGATTGGCATTTTAAAAATAGGTGAAAATAGGCATTTCAGATATTGAAGTCGATAGGTATTTCAAATATAGGTGTCGATAGGCATTTCAGATATGGTTGCCGATAGGCATTTTAAATATTGGTGCTGATAGGCATTTCAGATGTAGTTTCCGATAGGCATTTCAAAAATAGGTGCCGATAGGCATTTCAGATATAGGTGCCGATAGGCATTACAGGTATAGTTGCCGATTGGCATTTTAAAAATAGGTGCCGATAGGCATTTCAGATCTAGAAGCCGATAGGCATTTCAAATATAGGTGCCGATAGGCATTTCAGATATGGTTGCCGATAGGCATTTCAAATATAGAAGCAGATAGGCATTTCAGATGTAGTTTCCGAAAGGCATTTCAAAAATAGGTGCCGATAGGCATTTCAGATATAGGTGCCGATAGGCATTTCAGGTATAGTTGCCGATTGGCATTTTAAAAATAGGTGCCGATAGGCATTTTAGATATAGAAGCCTATAGGCATTTCAAATAGAGGTGCCGATAGGCATTCCAGATATGGTTGCCGATAGGCATTTTAAATATAAGTGCTGATAGGCATTTCAGATGTAGTTTCCGATAGGCATTTCAAAAATAGGTACCGATAGGCATTTCAGATATAGGTGCCGATACGCTTTTCAGATATAGTTGCCAATTGGCATTTTAAAAATAAGTGTCGATAGGCATTTCAGATATAGAAGCCGATAGGCATTTAAAATATAGGTGCCGATAGGCATTCCAGATATGGTTGCCGATAGGCATTTCATATATAGGTGCTGATAGGCATTTCAGATGTAGTTTCCGATAGGTATTTCAAAAATTGGTGCCGATAGGCATTTCAGATATAGGTTCCGATAGGCATTTCAGATATAGTTGCCGATTGGCATTTTAAAAATAGGTGCCGATAGGCATTTCAGATATAGAAGCCGATAGGTATTTCAAATATAGGTTTCTATAGGCATTTCAGATATGGTTGCCGATAGGCATTTCAAATATAGGTGCTGATAGGCATTTCAGATGTAGTTTCCGATAGGCATTTCAAAAATAGGTGCCGATAAACATTTCAGATATAGGTGCCGATAGGCATTTCAGATATAGTTGCCGATTGGCATTTTAAAAATAGGTGCCGATAGGCATTTTAGATGTAGTTTCCGATAGGCATTTCAAAAATAGGTGCCGATAGGCATTTCAGATATAGGTGCCGATAGGCATATCAGATATAGTTGCCGATAGGCATTTAAAATATAGGTGCCGATAGGCATTTTAATATAGGTGTCGATAGGCATTTCAGATATAAATGCCGAAATGCATTTCAGAATTAGGTGCCGATAGGCATTTCTGATGTGGTTGCCGATAGGCATTTCAAATATAGGTGCTGGTAGGCATTTAAGATGTAGTTATCGATAGGCATTTCAAAAATAGGTGCCGATAGGCATTTCAGATAAGGGTGCCGATAGGCACTTCAGATATAGTTGCCGATTGGCATTTCAAAAATAGGTGCCGATAATCAATTTAGATATAGGTGCCGATAGGCATTTCAGATATAGTTGCCGATTGGCATTTTAAAAATAGGTGCCGATAGGCATTTCAGATATAGAAGCCGATAGGCATTTCAAATATAGGTGCCGATAGGCATTCCAGATATTGTTGCCGATAGGCATTTTAAATATAGGTGCTGATAGGCATTTCAGATGTTGTTTCCGATAGGCATTTCAAAAATAGGTGCTGATAGGTATTTCAGATATAGGTGCCGATAGGCATTTCAGATATAGTTGCCAATTGGCATTTTAAAAATAGGTGCCGATAGGCATTTTAGATATAGAAGCCGATAGGCATTTCAAATATTGGTGCCGATAGGCATTCCAGATATGGTTGCCGATAGGCATTTCAAATATAGGTGCTGATAGGCATTTTAGATGTAGTTTCCGATAGGCATTTCAAAAATTGATGCCGATAGGCATTTCAGATATAGGTGCCGATAGACATTTCAGATATAGTTGCCGATTGGCATTTCAAAAACAGGTGCCGATAGGCATTTCAGATATAGAAGCCGATAGGTATTTCAAATATAGGTGTCGATAGGCATTTCAGATATGGTTGCCGATAGGCATTTCAAATATAGGAGCAGATAGGCATTTCAAATGTAGTTTCCGAAAGGCATTTCAAAAATAGGTGCCGATAGGCATTTTAGATATAGGTGCCGATAAGCATTTCAGAATTAGTTGCCGATTGGCATTTTAAAAATAGGTGCCGATAGGCATTTCAGATATAGAAGCCGATAGGCATTTCAAATAAAGGTGCCGATAGGCTTTCCAGATATGGTTGCCGATAGGCATTTCAAATATAAGTGCTGATAGGCATTTCAGATGTAGTTTCCGATAGGCATTTCAAAAATAGGTATTGATAGGCATTTCAGATATAGGTGCCGATAGGCATTTTAGATTTAGTTGCCAATTGGCATTTTAAAAATAGGTGTCGATCGACATTTCAGATATAAGTGCCGATAGGCATTTCAGATATAGTTGCCGATTGGCATTTTAAAAATAGGTGCCGATAGGCATTTTAGATGTAGTTTCCGATAGGCATTTCAAAAATAGGTGCCGATAGGCATTTCAGATATAGGTGCCGATAGGCATATCAGATATAGTTGCCGATAGGCATTTAAAATATAAATGCCGATAGGCATTTCAAATATAGGTGTCGATAGGCATTTCTGATATAAATGCCGGAAGGCATTTCAGATATAGGTGCCGATAGGCATTCCAGATATTGTTGCCGATAGGCATTTCAAATATATGTGCTGATAGGCATTTCAGATGTAGTTTTCGATAGGCATTTTAAAAATAGGTGCCGATAGGCATTGCAGATATAGGTGCAGATAGGCACTTCAGATATAGTTGCCGATTGGCATTTTAAAAATAGGTGCCGATAGGCATTTTAGATATAGAAGCCGATAGGCATTTCAAATATACGTGCCGATAGGCATTCCAGATATGGTTGCCGATAGGCATTTCAAATATAGGTGCTGATAGGCATTTCAGATGTAGTTTCCGATAGGCATTTCAAAAATAGGTGCCGATAGGCATTTCAGATATAGGTGCCGATAGGCATTTCAGATATAGTTGCCGATTGGCATTTTAAAAATAGGTGCCGATAGGCATTTCAGATATAAAAGCCTATAGGCATTTCAAATATAGGTGCCGATAGGCATTTGAAATATAGGTGCTGATAGGCATTCCAGATATAGGTGCCGATAGGCATTTCAGATATAGTTGCCGATTGGCATTTTAAAAATAGGTGCCGATAGGCATTTCAGATATAGAAGCCGATAGGCATTTCAAATATAGGTGCCGATAAGCATTCCAGATATGGTTGCCGATAGGCATTTCAAATATAGGTGCTGATAGACATTTCAGATGTAGTTTCCGATAGGCATTTCAAAAATTGGTGCCGATAGGCATTTCAGATATAGGTGCCGATAGGCATATCAGATATAGTTGCCGATTGGCATTTTAAAAATAGGTGCCGATAGGCATTTCAGATATAGAAGCCGATAGGTATTTCAAATATAGGTGTCGATAGGCATTTCAGATATGGTTGCCGATAGGCATTTTAAATATAGGTGCTGATAGGCATTTCAGATGTAGTTTCCGATAGACATTTCAAAAATAGGTGCCGATAGGCATTTTAGATATAGGTGCCGATAGGCATTTCAGATATAGTTGCCGATTGGCATTTTATATATAGGTGCTGAAAGGCATTTCAGATGTAGTTTCCGATAGGCATTTCAAAAATAGGTGCTGATAGGCATTTCAGATATAGGTGCCGATAGGCATTTCAGATATAGTTGCCGATTGGCATATTAAAAATAGGTGCCGATAGGCATTTCAGATATAGCAGCCGATAGGCACTTCAAATATAGGTGCCCATAGGCATTCCAGATATGGTTGTCGATAGGCATTTCAAATATAGATGCTGATAGGCCTTTCAGATGTAGTTTCCGACAGGCATTTCAAAAATAGGTGCCGTTAGGCATTTCATATATAGGTGCCGATAGGCATTTCAGATATAGTTGCCGATTGGCATTTTAAAAATAGGTGCCGATAGGCATTTCAGATATAGAAGCCGATAGGCATTTCAAATATAGGTGTCAATAAGCATTTCAGATATAGGTGCCGATAGGCATTTCAGATATAGTTGCCGATTGGCATTTTAAAAATAGGTGCCGATAGGCATTTCAGATATAGAAGCCGATAGGTATTTCAAATATAGGTGTCGATAGGCATTTCAGATATGGTTGCCGATAGGCATTTCAAATATGGGTGCTGATAGGCATTTCAGTTGTAGTTTCCGATAGGCATTTCAAAAATAGGTGCCGATAGGCATTTCAGATATAGGTGCCGATAGGCATTTCAGATATAGTTGCCGATTGGCATTTTAAAAATAGGTGCCGATAGGCATTTTAGATATAGAAGCCTATAGGCATTTCAAATATAGGTGCCGATAGGCATTCCAGATATGGTTGCCGATAGGCATTTTAAATATAAGTGCTGATAGGCATTTCAGATGTAGTTTCCGATAGGCATTTCAAAAATAGGTACCGATAGGCATTTCAGATATAGGTGCCGATACGCTTTTCAGATATAGTTGCCAATTGTCATTTTAAAAATAAGTGTCGATAGGCATTTCAGATATAGAAGCCGATAGGCATTTAAAATATAGGTGCCGATAGGCATTTCAGATATGGTTGCCGATAGGCATTTCAAATATAGGTGCTGATAGGCATTTCAGATGTAGTTTCCGATAGGCATTTCAAAAATAGGTGCCGATAAACATTTCAGATATAGGTGCCGATAGGCATTTCAGATATAGTTGCCGATTGGCATTTTAAAAATAGGTGCCGATAGGCATTTTAGATGTAGTTTCCGATAGGCATTTCAAAAATAGGTGCCGATAGGCATTTCAGATATAGGTGCCGATAGGCATATCAGATATAGTTGCCGATAGGCATTTAAAATATAGGTGCCGATAGGCATTTTAATATAGGTGTCGATAGGCATTTCAGATATAAATGCCGAAATGCATTTCAGAATTAGGTGCCGATAGGCATTTCTGATGTGGTTGGCGATAGGCATTTCAAATATAGGTGCTGGTAGGCATTTAAGATGTAGTTATCGATAGGCATTTCAAAAATAGGTGCCGATAGGCATTTCAGATAAGGGTGCCGATAGGCACTTCAGATATAGTTGCCGATTGGCATTTCAAAAATAGGTGCCGATAATGAATTTAGATATAGGTGCCGATAGGCATTTCAGATATAGTTGCCGATTGGCATTTTAAAAATAGGTGCCGATAGGCATTTCAGATATAGAAGCCGATAGGCATTTCAAATATAGGTGCCGATAGGCATTCCAGATATTGTTGCCGATAGGCATTTTAAATATAGGTGCTGATAGGCATTTCAGATGTTGTTTCCGATAGGCATTTCAAAAATAGGTGCTGATAGGTATTTCAGATATAGGTGCCGATAGGCATTTCAGATATAGTTGCCAATTGGCATTTTAAAAATAGGTGCCGATAGGCATTTTAGATATAGAAGCCGATAGGCATTTCAAATATTGGTGCCGATAGGCATTCCAGGTATGGTTGCCGATAGGCATTTCAAATATAGGTGCTGATAGGCATTTTAGATGTAGTTTCCGATAGGCATTTCAAAAATTGATGCCGATAGGCATTTCAGATATAGGTGCCGATAGACATTTCAGTTATAGTTGCCGATTGGCATTTCAAAAACAGGTGCCGATAGGCATTTCAGATATAGAAGCCGATAGGTATTTCAAATATAGGTGTCGATAGGCATTTCAGATATGGTTGCCGATAGGCATTTCAAATATAGGAGCAGATAGGCATTTCAAATGTAGTTTCCGAAAGGCATTTCAAAAATAGGTGCCGATAGGCATTTTAGATATAGGTGCCGATAAGCATTTCAGAATTAGTTGCCGATTGGCATTTTAAAAATAGGTGCCGATAGGCATTTCAGATATAGAAGCCGATAGGCATTTCAAATAAAGGTGCCGATAGGCTTTCCAGATATGGTTGCCAATAGGCATTTCAAATATAAGTGCTGATAGGCATTTCAGATGTAGTTTCCGATAGGCATTTCAAAAATAGGTATTGATAGGCATTTCAGATATAGGTGCCGATAGGCATTTTAGATTTAGTTGCCAATTGGCATTTTAAAAATAGGTGTCGATAGACATTTCAGATATAAGTGCCGATAGGCATTTCAGATATAGTTGCCGATTGGCATTTTAAAAATAGGTGCCGATAGGCATTTTAGATGTAGTTTCCGATAGGCATTTCAAAAATACGTGCCGATAGGCATTTCAGATATAGGTGCCGATAGGCATATCAGATATAGTTGCCGATAGGCATTTAAAATATAAATGCCGATAGGCATTTCAAATATAGGTGTCGATAGGCATTTCAGATATAAATGCCGGAAGGCATTTCAGATATAGGTGCCGATAGGCATTCCAGATATTGTTGCCGATAGGCATTTCAAATATATGTGCTGATAGGCATTTCAGATGTAGTTTTCGATAGGCATTTTAAAAATAGGTGCCGATAGGCATTGCAGATATAGGTGCAGATAGGCACTTCAGATATAGTTGCCGATTGGCATTTTAAAAATAGGTGCCAATAGGCATTTTAGATATAGAAGCCGATAGGCATTTCAAATATACGTGCCGATAGGCATTCCAGATATGGTTGCCGATAGGCATTTCAAATATAGGTGCTGATAGGCATTTCAGATGTAGTTTCCGATAGGCATTTCAAAAATAGGTGCCGATAGGCATTTCAGATATAGGTGCCGATAGGCATTTCAGATATAGTTGCCGATTGGCATTTTAAAAATAGGTGCCGATAGGCATTTCAGATATAAAAGCCTATAGGCATTTCAAATATAGGTGCCGATAGGCATTTGAAATATAGGTGCTGATAGGCATTCCAGATATAGGTGCCGATAGGCATTTCAGATATAGTTGCCGATTGGCATTTTAAAAATAGGTGCCGATAGGCATTTCAGATATAGAAGCCGATAGGCATTTCAAATATAGGTGCCGATAAGCATTCCAGATATGGTTGCCGATAGGCATTTCAAATATAGGTGCTGATAGACATTTCAGATGTAGTTTCCGGTAGGCATTTCAAAAATTGGTGCCGATAGGCATTTCAGATATAGGTGCCGATAGGCATATCAGATATAGTTGCCGATTGGCATTTTAAAAATAGGTGCCGATAGGCATTTCAGATATAGAAGCCGATAGGTATTTCAAATATAGGTGTCGATAGGCATTTCAGATATGGTTGCCTATAGGCATTTTAAATATAGGTGCTGATAGGCATTTCAGATGTAGTTTCCGATAGACATTTCAAAAATAGGTGCCGATAGGCATTTTAGATATAGGTGCCGATAGGCATTTCAGATATAGTTGCCGATTGGCATTTTATATATAGGTGCTGAAAGGCATTTCAGATGTAGTTTCCGATAGGCATTTCAAAAATAGGTGCTGATAGGCATTTCAGATATAGGTGCCGATAGGCATTTCAGATATAGTTGCCGATTGGCATATTAAAAATAGGTGCCGATAGGCATTTCAGATATAGCAGCCGATAGGCACTTCAAATATAGGTGCCCATAGGCATTCCAGATATGGTTGTCGATAGGCATTTCAAATATAGATGCTGATAGGCCTTTCAGATGTAGTTTCCGATAGGCATTTCAAAAATAGGTGCCGTTAGGCATTTCATATATAGGTGCCGATAGGCATTTCAGATATAGTTGCCGATTGGCATTTTAAAAATAGGTGCCGATAGGCATTTCAGATATAGAAGCCGATAGGCATTTCAAATATAGGTGTCAATAAGCATTTCAGATATAGGTGCCGATAGGCATTTCAGATATAGTTGCCGATTGGCATTTTAAAAATAGGTGCCGATAGGCATTTCAGATATAGAAGCCGATAGGTATTTCAAATATAGGTGTCGATAGGCATTTCAGATATGGTTGCCGATAGGCATTTCAAATATGGGTGCTGATAGGCATTTCAGTTGTAGTTTCCGATAGGCATTTCAAAAATAGGTGCCGATAGGCATTTCAGATATAGGTGCCGATAGGCATTTCAGATATAGTTGCCGATTGGCATTTTAAAAATAGGTGCCGATAGGCATATAAGATGTAGTTTCCGATAGGCATTTCAAAAATAGGTGCCGATAGGCATTTCAGATATAGGTGCCGATAGGCATATCAGATATAGTTGCCGATAGGCATATCAGATATAGTTGCCGATAGGCATTTAAAATATAGGTGCCGATAGGCATTTCAAATATAGGTGTCGATAGGCATTTCAGATATAGTTGCCGATTGGCATTTTAAAAATAGGTGCCGATAGACATTTTAGATATAGAAGCCGATAGGTATTTCAAATATAGGTGTCGATAGGCATTTCAGATATGTTTGCCGATAGGCATTTCAAATATAGGTGCTGATAGGCATTTCATATGTAGTTTCCGATAGGCATTTCAAAAATAAGTGCCGATAGGCATTTCAGATATAAATGCCGATAGGCATTTCAGATATAGTTGCCGATTGGCATTTTAAAAATAGGTGCCGATAGGCATTTTAGATGTAGTTTCCGATAGGCATTGCAAAAATAGGTGCCGATAGGCATTTCAGATATAGGTGCCGATGGCATATCAGATATAGTTGCCGATAGGCATTTAAAAAATAGGTGCCGATAGGCATTTCTGATGTGGTTGCCGATAGGCATTTCAAATATAGGTGCCGATAGGCATTTCAGATATAGTTGCCGATTGGCATTTTATAAATAGGTGCCGATAGGCATTCTAGATGTAGTTTCCGATAGGCATTTCAAAAATAGGTGCCGATAGGCATTTCAGATATAGGTGCCGATAGGCATATCAGATATAGTTGCCGATAGGCATTTAAAATATAGGTGTCGATAGGCATTTCAGATATGGTTGCCGATAGGCATTTTAAATATAGGTGCTGATAGGCATTTTAGATGTAGTTTCCGATAGATATTTCAAAAATAGGTGCCGATAGGCATTTTAGACATGGGTGCCGATAGGCATTTCAGATATAGTTGCCGATTGGCATTTTAAAAATAGGTGCCGATAGGCATTTTAGATGTAGTTTCCGATAGGCATTTCAAAAATAGGTGCCGATAGGCATTTCAGATATAGAAGCCGATAGGCATTTCAAATATAGGTGCCGATAAGCATTCCAGATATGGTTGCCGATAGGCATTTCAAATATAGGTGCTGATAGGCATTTCAGATGTAGTTTCCGATAGGCATTTCAAAAATAGGTGCCGATAGGCATTTCAGATATAGGTGCCGATAGGCATTTCAGATATAGTTGCCGATTGGCATTTTAAATATAGGTGCTGATAGGCATTTCAGATTTAGTTTCCGATAGGCATTTCAAAAATAGGTGCCGATAGGCATTTCAAATATAGGTGCCGATAAGCATTCCAGATATGGTTGCCGATAGACATTTCAGATATAGGTGCTGATTGGCATTTCAGATGTAGTTTCCGATAGGCATATAAAAAATTGGATCGTGAGGCATTTCAGATATAGGTGCCGATAGGCATTTCAGATATAGTTGCCGATTGGCACTTTAAAAATAGGTGCCGATAGGCATTTCAGATATAGAAGCCGATAGGTATTTCAAATATAGGTGTCGATAGGCATTTCAGATATGGTTGACGATAGGCATTTTAAATATAGGTGCTGATAGGCATTTCAGATGTAGTTTCTGATAGACATTTCAAAAATAGGTGCCGATAGGCATTTCAGATATAGGTGCCAATAGGCATTTCAGATATAGTTGCCGATTGGCATTTTAAAAATAGGTGCCGATAGGCATTTCAGATATAGAAGCCGATAGGCACTTCAAATATAGGTGCCGATAGGCATTCCAGATATGGTTGTCGATAGGCATTTCAAATATAGGTGCTGATAGGCATTGCAGATGTAGTTTCCGATAGGCATTTAAAAAATAGGTGCCGATAGGCATTTCAGATATAGGTGCCAATAGGCATTTCAGATATAGTTGCCGATTGGCATTTTATAAATAGGTGCCGATAGGCATTCTAGATGTAGTTTCCGATAGGCATTTCAAAAATAGGTGCCGATAGGCATTTCAGATATAGGTGCCGATAGGCATATCAGATATAGTTGCCGATAGGCATTTAAAATATAGGTGTCGATAGGCATTTCAGATATGGTTGCCGATAGGCATTTTAAATATAGGTGCTGATAGGCATTTTAGATGTAGTTTCCGATAGATATTTCAAAAATAGGTGCCGATAGGCATTTTAGACATGGGTGCCGATAGGCATTTCAGATATAGTTGCCGATTGGCATTTTAAAAATAGGTGCCGATAGGCATTTTAGATGTAGTTTCCGATAGGCATTTCAAAAATAGGTGCCGATAGGCATTTCAGATATAGAAGCCGATAGGCATTTCAAATATAGGTGCCGATAAGCATTCCAGATATGGTTGCCGATAGGCATTTCAAATATAGGTGCTGATAGGCATTTCAGATGTAGTTTCCGATAGGCATTTCAAAAATAGGTGCCGATAGGCATTTCAGATATAGGTGCCGATAGGCATTTCAGATATAGTTGCCGATTGGCATTTTAAATATAGGTGCTGATAGGCATTTCAGATTTAGTTTCCGATAGGCATTTCAAAAATAGGTGCCGATAGGCATTTCAAATATAGGTGCCGATAAGCATTCCAGATATGGTTGCCGATAGACATTTCAGATATAGGTGCTGATTGGCATTTCAGATGTAGTTTCCGATAGGCATTTCAAAAATTGGATCGTGAGGCATTTCAGATATAGGTGCCGATAGGCATTCCAGATATGGTTGCCGAAAGGCATTTCAAATATAAGTGCTGATAGGCATTTCAGATATAGAAGCCGATAGGTATTTCAAATATAGGTGTCGATAGGCATTTCAGATATGGTTGACGATAGGCATTTTAAACATAGGTGCTGATAGGCATTTCAGATGTAGTTTCTGATAGACATTTCAAAAATAGGTGCCGATAGGCATTTCAGATATAGGTGCCAATAGGCATTTCAGATATAGTTGCCGATTGGCATTTTAAAAATAGGTGCCGATAGGCATTTCAGATATAGAAGCCGATAGGCACTTCAAATATAGGTGCCGATAGGCATTCCAGATATGGTTGTCGATAGGCATTTCAAATATAGGTGCTGATAGGCATTGCAGATGTAGTTTCCGATAGGCATTTAAAAAATAGGTGCCGATAGGCATTTCAGATATAGGTGCCAATAGGCATTTCAGATATAGTTGCCGATTGGCATTTTAAAAATAGGTGCCGATAGGCATTTCAGATATAGAAGCCGATAGGCACTCCAAATATAGGTGCCGATAGGCATTCCAGATATGGTTGTCGATAGGCATTTCAAATATAGGTGCTGATAGGCATTTCAGATGTAGTTTCCGATAGGCATTTCAAAAATAGGTGCCGATAGGCATTTCAGATATAGTTGCCGATTGGCACTTTAAAAATAGGTGTCGATAGGCATTTCAGATATAGAAGCCGATAGGCATTTCAAATATAGGTGCCGATAAGCATTCCAGATATGGTTGCCGATAGGCATTTCAAATATAGGTGCTGATAGGCATTTCAGATGTAGTTTCCGATAGGCATTTCAAAAATAGGTGCCGATAGGTATTTCAGATATAGGTGCCGATAGGCATTTCAGATATAGTTGCCGATTGGCATTTTGAAAATAGGTGCCGATAGGCATTTCAGATATAGAAGCCGATAGGCACTCCAAATATAGGTGCCGATAGGCATTCCAGATATGGTTGTCGATAGGCATTTCGAATATAGGTGCTGATAGGCATTTCAGATGTAGTTTCCGATAGGCATTTCAAAAATAGGTGCCGATAGGCATTTCAGATATAGGTGCCGATAGGCATTTAAAAAATAGGTGCCGATAGGCATTTCAGATATAGAAGCTGATAGGCATTTCAAATATAGGTGCCGATAGGCATTTCAGATATAGTGGCCGATAGGCATTTCAGATATAGTTGCCGATTGGCATTTTAAAAATAGGTGCCGATAGGCATTTCAGATATAGTTGCCGATTGGCATTTAAAAAATAGGTGCCGATAGGCATTTCCGATATGGTTGCTGATAGGCATTTCAAATATAGGTGCCGATAGGCATTTCAGATATAGGTGCCGATAGGCATTTCAGATATAGTTGCCAATTGGCATTTTAAAAATAGGTGCCGATAGGCATTTCAGATATAGTTGCCGATTGGCATTGCAAAAATAGGTGCCGATAGGCATTTCAGATATAGAAGCTGATAGGTATTTAAAATATAGGTGTCGATAGGCATTTCAGATATGGTTGCCGATAGGCATTTCAAATAAAGGTGCTGATAGGCATTTCAGATGTAGTTTCCGAGAGGCATTTTAAAAATAGGTGCCGATAGGCATTTCAAATATAAGTGCTGATAGGCATTTTAGATGTAGTTTCCGATAGGCATTTCCAAAATAGGTGCCGATAGGCATTTCAGATATAGGTGCCGATAGGCATTTCAATATAATTGCCGATTGGCATTTTAAAAAGAGGTGCCGATACGCATTTCAGATATAGAAGCCGATAGGCATTTCAAATATAGGTGCCGATAGGCATTCCAGATATGGTTGCCGATAGGCATTTTAAATATAGTTGCTGATAGGCATTTCAGATGTAGTTTCGGATAGGCATTTCAAAAATAGGTGCCGATAGGCATTTTAGATATAGGTGCCGATAGGCATTTCAGATATAGTTGCCGATTGGCATTTTAAAAATAGGTGCCGATAGGCATTTCAGATATAGAAGCCGATAGGCATTTCAAATATAGGTGCCGATAGACATTCCAGATATGGTTGCCGATAGGCATTTCAAATATAGGTGCTGATAGGCATTTCAGATGTAGTTTCCGATAGGCATTTCAAAAATAGGTGCCGATAGGCATTTCAGATATAGGTGCCGATAGGCATTTCAGATATAGTTGCCGATTGGCATTTTAAAAATAGGTGCCGATAGGCATTTCAGATATAGAGCCGATAGGAATTAAAATATAGGTGCCGATAAGCATTCCAGATATGGTTGCCGATTGGCATTTCAAATATAGGTGCTGATAGGCATTTCAGATGTAGTTTCCGATAGGCATTTCAAAAATAGGTACCGATAGGCATTTCAGATATAGGTGCCGATAGGCATTTCAGATATAGTTGCCGATTGGCATTTTAAAAATAGGTGCCGATAGGCATTTCAAATATAGGTGCTGATAGGCATTTCAGATGTAGTTATCGATAGGCATTTCAAAAATAGGTGCCGATAGGCATTTAAGATATAGGTGCCGATAGGTACTTCAGATATAGTTGCCGATTGGCATTTTAAAAATAGGTGCCGATAGGCATTTCAGATATAGAAGCCGATAGGCATTTCAAATATAGGTGCCGATAGGCATTCCAGATATAGTTGCCGATAGGCATTTCAAATATAAGTGCTGATAGGCATTTTAGATGTAGTTTCCGATAGGCATTTCCAAAATAGGTGCCGATAGGCATTTCAGATATAGGTGCCGATAGGCATTTCAGATATAGTTGCCGATTGGCATTTTAAAAATAGGTGCCGATAGGCATTTCAAATATAGGTGCTGATAGGCATTTCAGATGTAGTTTTCGATAGGCATTTCAAAAATAGGTGCCGATAGGCATTTAAGATATAGGTGCCGATAGGCACTTCAGATATAGTTGCCGATTGGCATTTTAAATATAGGTGCCGATAGGCATTTCAGATATAGAAGCTGATAGGCATTTCAAATATAGGTGCCGATAGGCATTCCAGATATGGTTGCCGAAAGGCATTTCAAATATAAGTGCTGATAGGCATTTCAGATGTAGTTTCCGATAGGCATTTCAAAAATAGGTACCGATAGGCATTTCAGATATAGGTGCCGATAGGCATTTCAGATATAGTTGCCAATTGGCATTTTAAAAATAGGTGTCGATAGGCATTTCAGATATAGAAGCCGATAGGCATTTCAAATATAGGTGCCGATAGGCATTCCAGATATGGTTGCCGATAGGCATTTCAAATATAGGTGCCGATTGGCATTTTAAAAAAAGGTGCCGATAGGCATTTCAGATATAGGTGCCGATAGGCATATCAGATATAGTTGCCGATAGGCACTTAAAATATAGGTGCCGATAGGCATTTCAAATATAAGTGTCGATAGGCATTTCAGATATAAATGCCGATAGGCATTTCAGATATAGAAGTCGATAGGCATTTCACATATAGGTGCCGATAGGCATTCCAGATATGGTTGCCGATAGGCATTTCAAATATAGGAGTTGATAGGCATTTCAGATGTAGTTTCTGATAGGCATTTCAAAAATAGGTGCCGATAGGCATTTCAGATATAGGCGCCGATAGGCATTTCAAATATAGTTGCCGATTGGCATTTTTAAAATAGGTGCCGATAGGTATTTCAGATATAGAAGCCGATAGGCATTTCAAATATAGGTGCCGATAGGCATTCCAGATATGGTTGCCGATAGGCATTTCAAATATAGGTGCTGATAGGCATTTCAGATGTAGTTTTCGATAGGCATTTCAAAAATTGGTGCCGATAGGCATTTCAGATATAGGTGCCGATAGGCATTTAAGAGATAGTTGCCGATTGGCATTTTAAAAATAGGTGCCGATAGGCATTCCAGATATAGAAGCCGATAGGCATTTCAAATATTGGTGCCGATAGGCATTCCAGATATGGTTGCAGATAGGCATTTCAAATATTGGTGCTGATAGGCATTTCAGATGTAGTTTCCGATAGGCATTTCAAAAATAGGTGCCGATAGGCATTTCAGATATAGGTGCCGATAGGCATTACAGATATAGTTGCCGATTGGCTTTTTAAAAATAGGTGCCGATAGGCATTTCAGATATAGAAGCCGATAGGTATTTCAAATATAGTTGTCGGTAGGCATTTCAGATATGGTTGCCGATAGGCATTTCAAATATAGGTGCTGATAGGCATTTCAGATGTAGTTTCCGATAGGCATTTCAGATGTAGTTTCCGATAGGCATTTCAAAAATAGGTGCCGATAGGCATTTCAGATATAGTTACTGATTGGCATTTTAAAAATAGGTGCCGATAGGCATTTCAGATATAGGTGCCGATAGGCATATCAGATATTGTTGCCGATAGGCACTTAAAATATAGGTGCCGATAGGCATTTCAAATATAAGTGTCGATAGGCATTTCAGATATAAATGCCGATAGGCATTTCAGATATAGAAGCCGATAGGCATTTCAAATATAGGTGCCGATAGGCATTCCAGATATGGTTGCCGATAGGCATTTCAAATATAAGAGTTGATAGGCATTTCAGATGTAGTTTCCGATAGGCATTTCAAAAATAGGTGCCGATAGGCATTTCAGATATAGGCGCCGATAGGCATTTCAGATATAGTTGCCGATTGGCATTTTTAAAATAGGTGCCGATAGGCATTTCAGATATAGAAGCCGATAGGCATTTCAAATATAGGTGCCGATAGGCATTCCAGATATGGTTGCCGATAGGCATTTCAAATAAAAGTGCTGATAGGCATTTCAGATGTAGTTTTCGATAGGCATTTCAAAAATTGGTGCCGATAGGCATTTCAGATATAGGTGCCGATAGGCATTTCAGATATAGTTGCCGATTGGCATTTTAAAAATAGGTGCCGATAGGCATTCCAGATATAGAAGCCGATAGGCATTTCAAATATTGGTGCCGATAGGCATTCCAGATATGGTTGCAGATAGGCATTTCAAATATAAGAGCTGATAGGCATTTCAGATGTAGTTTCCAATAGGCGTTTCAAAAATAGGTACCGATAGGCATTTCAGCAATGGTTGCCGATGGGCATTTCAGATATAGTTGCCGATTGGCATTTTAAAAAAAGGTGCCGATAGGCATTTCACATATAGAAGCCGATAGGCATTTCAAATATAGGTGCCGATAGGCATTACAAATATGGTTGCCGATAGGCATTTCAAATATAGGTGCTGATAGGCATTCCAGATGTAGTTTCCGATAGACATTTCAAAAATTGATGCCGATAGGCATTTCAGATATAGGCGCCGATAGGCATTTCAGATATGGTTGCCGATAGGCATTTCAAATATAGGTGCTGATAGGCATTTCAAATGTAGTTTCCGATAGGCATTTCAAAAATAGGTGCCGATAGGCATTTCAGATATAGTTGCCGATTGGCATTTTAAAAATAGGTGCCGATAGGCATTTCAGATATAGAAGCCGTTAGGCATTTTAAATATAGGTGCCGATAGGCATTCCAGATATGGTTGCCGATAGGCATTTCAAATATAGGTGCTGATAGGCATTTCAGATGTAGTTTCCGATAGGCATTTCAAAAATAGGTGCCGATAGGCATTTCAGATATAAGTGCGGATAGGCATTTCAGATATAGTTGCCAATTGGCATTTTAAAAATAGGTGCCGATAGGCATTTCAGATATAGAAGCCGATAGGCATTTCAAATATAGGTGCCGATAGGCATTCCAGATATGGTTGCCGATAGGCATTTCAAATATAGGTGCTGATAGGCATTTCAGATGTAGTTTCCGATAGGCATTTCAAAAATAGGTGCCGATAGGCATTTCAGATATAGTTGCCGATTGGCACTTTAAAAATAGGTGTCAATAGGCATTTCAGATATAGAAGCCGATAGGCATTTCAAATATAGGTGCCGATAGGCATTCCAGATATGGTTGCCGATAGGCATTTCAAATATAGGTGCTGATAGGCATTTCAGATGTAGTTTCCGATAGGCATTTCAAAAATAGGTGCCGATAGGTATTTCAGATATAGGTGCCGATAGGCATTTCAGATATAGTTGCCGATTGGCACTTTAAAAATAGGTGTCAATAGGCATTTCAGATATAGAAGTCGATAGGCATTTCAAATATAGGTGCCGATAGGCATTCCAGATATGGTTGCCGATAGGCATTTCAGATATAGGTGCCGATAGGCACTTCAGATATAGTTGCCGATTGGCATTTTAAAAATAGGTGCCGATAGGCATTTCAAATATAGGTGCCGATAGGCATTCCAGATATGGTTGCCGATAGGCATTTCAAATATAGGTGCCGATAGGCATTTCAGATATAGAAGCCGATAGGCATTTCAAATATAGGTGCTGATAGGCATTCCAGATATGGTTGCCGATAGGCATTTCAAATATAAGAGCTGATAGGCATTTCAGATGTAGTTTCCAATAGGCGTTTCAAAAATAGGTACCGATAGGCATTTCAGATATAGGTGCCGATAGGCATTTCAGATATAGAAGCCGATAGGTATTTCAAATATAGGTGTCGATAGGCATTTCAGATATGGTTGCCGATAGGCATTTCAAATATAGGTGCTGATAGGCATTTCAGATGTAGAAGCCGATAGGTATTTCAAATATAGGTGTCGATAGGCATTTCAGATATGGTTGCCGATAGGCATTTCAAATATAGGTGCTGATAGGCATTTCAGATGTAGTTTCCGATAGGCATTTCAAAAATAGGTGCCGATAGGCATTTCAGATATAGGTGCCGATAGGCATTTCAGATATAGTTGCCGATTGGCATTTTAAAATTAGGTGCCGTTAGGCATTTTAGATGTAGTTTTTGATAGGCCTTCCAAAAATAGGTGCCGATAGGCATTTCAGATATAGGTGCCGACAGGCATATCAGATATAGTTGCCGATAGGCATTTAAAATATAGGTGCCGATAGGCATTTCAAATATAGGTGTCGATAGGCATTTCAGATATAAATGCCGAAAGGCATTTCAGATATAGGTGCCGAAAGGCATTTCTGATGTGGTTGCCGATAGGCATTTCAAATATAGGTGCTGATAGGCATTTCAGATGTAGTTTTCGATAAGCATTTCAAAAATAGGTGCCGATAGGCATTTCAGATATAGGTGCCGATAGGCACTTCAGATATAGTTGCCGATTGGCATTTTAAAAATAGGTGCCGATAGGCATTTCAGATATAGAAGCCGATAGGCATTTCAAATATAGGTGACGATAGGCATTCCAGATATGTTTGCCGATAGGCATTTCAAATATAGGTGCTGATAGGCATTTCAGATGTAGTTTCCGATAGGCATTTCAAAAAAAGGTGTCGATAGGCATTTCAGATATAGGTGCCGATAGGCATTTCAGATATAGTTGCCGATTGGCATTTTAAAAATAGGTGATGATACGCATTTCAGAAATAGAAGCCGATTGGCATTTTAAAAATAGGTGCCGATAGGCATTTCAGATATAGAAGCCGATAGGCATTTCAAATATAGGTGCCGATAGGCATTCCAGATATGGTTGCCGATAGGCATTTTAAATATAGGTGCTGATAGGCATTTCAGATGTAGTTTCCGATAGGCATTTCAAAAATTGGTGCTGATAGGCATTTCAGATATATGTGCCGATAGGCATTTCAGATATAGTTGCCGATTGGCATTTTAAAAATAGGTGCCGATAGGCATTTCAGATATAGAAGCCGATAGGTATTTCAAATATAGGTGTCGATAGGCATTTTAGATATGGTTGCCGATAGGCATTTCAAATATTGGTGCTGATAGGCATTTCAGATGTAGTTTCTGATAGGCATTTCAAAAATAGGTGCCGATGGGCATTTCAGATATAAGTGCCGATAGGCATTACAGATATAGTTGCCGATTGGCATTTTAAAAATAGGTGCCGATAGGCATTTCAGATATAGAAGCCGATAGGCATTTCAAATATAGGTGCCGATAGGCATTCCAGATATGGTTGCCGATAGGCATTTCAAATATAGGTGCTGATAGGCATTTCAGATGTAGTTTCCGATAGGCATTTCAAAAATAGGTGCCGATAGGCACTTTAGATATAGGTGCCGATAGGCATTTCATATATAGTTGCCGATTGGCATTTTAAAAATAGGTGCCGATAGGCATTTCAGATATAGAAGCCGATAGGCATTTCAAATATAGGTGCCGATAGGCATTCCAGATATGGTTGCCGATAGGCATTTTAAATATAGGTGCTGATGGGCATTTTAGATGTAGTTTCCGATAGGCATTTCAAAAATAGGTGCCGATAGACATTTCAGATATAGGTGCCGATAGGCATTTCAGATATAGTTGCCGATTGGCATTTTAAAAATAGGTGTCGATAGGCATTTCAGATATAGAAGCCGATAGGCACTCCAAATATAGGTGCCGATAGGCATTCCAGATATGGTTGTCGATAGGCATTTCAAATATAGGTGCTGATAGGCATTTCAGATGTAGTTTCCGATAGGCATTTCAAAAATAGGTGCCGATAGGCATTTCAGATATAGTTGCCGATTGGCACTTTAAAAATAGGTGTCGATAGGCATTTCAGATATAGAAGCCGATAGGCATTTCAAATATAGGTGCCGATAGGCATTCCAGATATGGTTGCCGATAGGCATTTCGAATATAGGTGCTGATAGGCATTCCAGATGTAGTTTCCGATAGGCATTTTAAAAATTGGTGCCGATAGGCATTTCAGATATAAGTGCCGATAGGCATTTCAGATATAGTTACCGATTGGCATTTTAAATATAGGTGCCGATAGGCTTTTCAGATATAGAAGCCGATAGGTATTTCAAATATAGGTGTCGATAGGCATTTCAGATATATACATAATACAGAAAATTTTTTATTGGATAATGCCTTTAAAATAATTAAAACTAACCCTAATAATAGTTTGTTGAATAAGATTAAGAATTTTAAAAAAACATACAAAAATATTAAGTTACCCACAATACTTATGCCAATGAACGCTGCTACTCCTCAAATGTACGCGTTGCCAAAAATGCATAAACATATAGACAAAGTGAGGCCAGTGGTTTCACAAATAAACAGTGCTACATGCAAACTTGCAGATTGGTGGCTAAAAACTTTTACATCTATAACTAATTACAAATCGAAATTTTCACTCCATAATTCTATACAGTTAATAGAACATTTGACCAATAAATTTATTCCAAATAATACAATTATGGTTAGTTTTGATGTTAACAATTTATTTACTTCCATACCAATAGAAGAATTATCAAATATCATTATTGAATTAATAAATATAAGTTGTTGTCACAATGACATAAAAAATTCTTTGATAGATGCTTTAAAAATACTTTTAGAACAAAACTTTTTTACATTTAATGGTCAAATATATAAACAAATGGATGGTCTAGCCATGGGTTCAAAAACTTCCCCTTTATGGGCGAATATTGATATGGATTACTTAGAAAACGTAATATTTGAAAAAAGTAATAATAAATTTTGTAAAAAAGTCATTTTTTGGAAACGATATGTGGACGATGTGTTTGCGATGTTTACAGGTTCTGTTAGTGAAGTCAACTTGTTATTAAATTTTCTAAATTCAATTAATTCTAAAATACAGTTTACATTTGAATTAGAGCGAGATAACCAACTAAGTTTCTTAGATTTAACGATAACTAAACTTAATAATGGAATACTGTCTTTCAGCGTATACCGTAAACCAACGAATACAGATCTTTGTATACCATATGATTCTAATCATTGTATACAACACAAATTAGCTTTCTTTAATAGTGCCCTTCATAGATTATTTAAATATCCCTTGAATAAGGTTGACTTCATTTAGGAACTATCAATTTTAGTCTTCATTGGTAAAAATAACGGTTATCCAGAATATTTAATTAAAAAATTGTTTTTTAAACGTATTAAAAAAATCTACTTAAAAGAACAGAGTACATTATACAATTTTAAAAGTGTGTTGGGTATTAATGATGAAAAATATTTTTCGTTACCTTTTATAAACAAAAATATGTTAAAATTTGTTAATATATTCAAAAAATATTCAACTAATATAGTGTTCCATAACAAAATTTCACTTAGAAGCTTATTAGTTAGTAATAAAGAACCAATTAATGATTTAGAATGTAGTGGTGTATATTCTCTGGAATGTAACTGTGGAGCCAAATACGTTGGTCAAACAGGACGAAAATTTAAAAATAGAATTTCAGAACATATTAATGACATAAAAAATTTTAATAATCATAAATCAAGTTTCGCCTTCCATATAACAGATAAAGAACATTCGTATGATTGCAATAATTTTTTCAAAATTTTACATAAATCGCAAAAAGGTTTAATTTTAAACGAACTAGAAAAATTTAAAATAGTTAAAAATAATATATATTTAAATACAGAAAAGAATTTGAACCTGATCTTTAACAAAGCAGAAAATAATATCTTATATAAACATATTATAAATTAATATAACTTATGTTATTGATTATTTAACTTTCCGTAACCTTGGATAAATCATCAGCCATTGTGACATTTAAAAATTTTTTTAAATTTTAACAGTTTTGTTGTAAATAAAATATGTATTATCTGAAGATGACTATCGTCGAAAGCGCTCATAAATAAATAAATTATATTAAAAAATTTTGGAATTGTTTTTCTATAATAAAAGTATATCTTATACTATTATATTTTCCAAATTTCTTTACGTAAAATATTATAATGATTTCAGATATGGTTGCCGATAGGCATTTCAAATATAGGTGCTGATATGCATTTCAGATGTAGTTTCCGATAGGCATTTCAAAAATAGGTGCCGATAGGTATTTCAGATATAGGTGCCGATAGGCATTTCAGATAAAGTTGCCGATTGGCATTTAAAAATAGGTGCCGATAGGCATTTCAGATATAGAAGCCGATAGGCATTTCAAATATAGGTGCCGATAGGCATTCCAGATATGGTTGCCGATAGGCATTTCAAACATAGGTGCTTATAGGCATTTTAGATGTAGTTTCCGATAGGCATTTCAAAAATTGATGCCGATAGGCATTTGAGATATAGGTGCCGATAGGCATTTCAGATAAAGTTGCCGATTGGCATTTAAAAATAGGTGCCGATAGGCATTTCAGATATAGAAGCCGATAGGCATTTCAAATATAGGTGCCGATAGGCATTCCAGATATGGTTGCCGATAGGCATTTCAAATATAGGTGCTGATAGGCATTTTAGATGTAGTTTCCGATACGCATTTCAAAAATTGATGCCGATAGGCATTTGAGATATAGGTGCCGACAGGCATTTCAGATATAGTTGCCGATTGGCATTTTAAAAACAGGTGCCGATAGGCATTTCAGATATAGGTGCCGAGAGGCATTTCAGATATGGTTGCCGATAGGCATTTCAAATATAGGTGCTGATAGGCATTTCAGATGTGGAAGCCGATAGGTATTTCAAATATAGGTGTCGATAGGCATTTCATGGTTGCCGATAGGCATTTCAAATATAGGTGCTGATAGGCATTTCAGATGTAGTTTCCGATAGGTATTTCAAAAATAGGTGCCGATAGGCATTTCAGATATAGATGCCGATAGGCATTTCAGATATAGTTGTCGATTGGCATTTTGAAAATAGGTGCCAATAGGCATTTTAGATGTAGTTTCCGATAGGCATTTCAAAAATAGGTGCCGATAGGCATTTCAGATATAGGTGCCGATAGGCATATCAGATATAGTTGCCGATAGGCATTTAAAATATAGGTGCCGATAGGCATTTCAAATATAGGTGTCGATAGGCATTTCAGATATAAATGCTTAAAGGCATTTCAGATATAGGTGCCGATAGGCATTTCTGATGTGGTTGCCGATAGGCATTTCAAATATAGATGCTGATAGGCATTTCAGATGTAGTTTTCGATAGGCATTTCAAAAATAGGTGCCGATAGGCATTTCAGATATAGGTGCCGATAGGCACTTCAGATATAGTTGCCGATTGGCATTTTAAAAATAGGTGCCGATAGGCATTTCAGATATAGAAGCCGATAGGCATTTCAAATATAGGTGCCGGTAGGCATTCCAGATATGGTTGCCGATAGGCATTTCAAATATAAGTGCTGATAGGCATTTCAGATGTAGTTTCCGATAGGCATTTCAAAAATAGGTACCGATAGGCATTTCAGGTATAGGTGCCGATAGACATTTCAGATATAGTTGCCAATTGGCATTTTAAAAATAGGTGTCGATAGGCATTTCAGATATAGAAGCCGATAGGCATTTCAAATATAGGTACCGATAGGCATTCTAGATATGGTTGCCGATAGGCATTTCAAATATAGGTGCTGATAGGCATTTCAGATGTAGTTTCCGATAGGCATTTCAAAAATTGGTGCCGATAGGCATTTCAGATATAGGTGCCGATAGGCATTTCAGATATAGTTGCCGATTGGCATTTTAAAAATAGGTGCCGATAGGCATTTCAGATATAGAAGCCGATAGGTATTTCAAATATAGGTGTCGATAGGCATTTCAGATATGGTTGCCGATAGGCATTTCAAATATAGGTGCTGATAGGCATTTCAGATGTAGTTTCCGATAGGCATTTCAAAAATAGGTGCCGATAGGCATTTCAGATATAGGTCTCGATAGGCATTTTAGATAGAGTTGCCGATTGGCATTTTAAAAATAGGTGCCGATAGGCATTTCATATATATAAGCCGATAGGCATTTCAAATATAGGTGCCGATAGGCATTCCAGATATGGTTGCCGATAGGCATTTCAAATATAGGTGCCGATAGGCATTTCAGATATAGAAGCCGATAGGCATTTCAAAAAAAGGTGCCGATAGGCATTTCAGATATAGCTGCCAATTGGCATTTTAAAAATAGGTGCCGATAGGCATTTCAGATATAGAAGCCGATAGGCATTTCAAATATAGGTGCCGATAGGCATTCCAGATATGGTTGCCGATAGGCATTTCAAATATAGGTGCTGATAGGCATTTTAGATGTAGTTTCCGATAGGCATTTCAAAAATTGATGCCGATAGGCATTTCAGATATAGGTGCCGATAGGCATTTCAGATATAGGTGCCGATAGGCATTTCAGATATAGTTGCCGATTGGCATTTTAAAAACAGGTGCCGATTGGCATTTCAGATATAGAAGCCGATAGGTATTTCAAATATAGGTGTCGATAGGCATTTCAGATATGGTTGCCGATAGGCATTTCAAATATAGGAGCAGATAGGCATTTCAGATTTAGTTTCCGAAAGGCATTTCAAAAATAGGTACCGATAGGCATTTCAGATATATGTGCCGATAGGCATTTCAGATATAGTTGCCAATTGGCATTTTAAAAATAGGTGTCGATAGGCATTTCAGATATAGAAGCCGATAGGCATTTCAAATATAGGTGCCGATAGGCATTCCAGATATGGTTGCCGATAGGCATTTCAAATATAGGTGCTGATAGGCATTTCAGATGTAGTTTCCGATTGGCATTTTAAAAATAGGTGCCGATAGGCAATTCAGATATAGAAGCCGATAGGTATTTCAAATATAGGTGTCTATAGGCATTTCAGATATGGTTGCCGATAGGCATTTCAAATATAGGTGCTGTAAGGCATTTCAGATGTAGTTTCCAATAGGCATTTCAAAAATAGGTGCCGATAGGCATTTCAGATATAGGTGCCGATAGGCATTTCAGATAGAGTTGCCGATTAGCATTTTAAAAATAGGTGTCGATAGGCATTTTAGATGTAGTTTCCGATAGGCATTTCAAAAATAGGTGCCGATAGGCATTTCAGATATAGGTGTCGATAGGCATATCAGATATAGTTGCCGATAGGCATTTAAAATATAGGTGCCGATAGGCATTTCAAATATAGGTGTCGATAGGCATTTCAGATATAAATGCCGAAAGGCATTTCAGATATAGGTGCCGATAGGCATTTCTGATGTGGTTGCCGATAGGCATTTCAAATATAGGTGCTGATAGGAATTTCAGATGTAGTTTTCGATAGGCATTTCAAAAATAGGTGCAGATAGGCAATTCAGATATAGGTACCGATAGGCACTTCAGATATAGTTGCCGATTGGCATTTTAAAAATGGGTGCCGATAGGCATTTCAGATATAGAAGCCGATAGGCATTTCAAATAGAGGTGCCGATAGGCATTCCAGATATGGTTGCCGATAGGCATTTCAAATATAGGTGCTGATAGGCATTTCAGATGTAGTTTCCGATAGGCATTTAAAAAATTGGTGCCGATAGGCATTTCAGATATAGGTGCCGATAGGCATTTCAGATATAGTTGCCGATTGGCATTTTAAAAATAGGTGCCGATAGGCATTTCAGATATAGAAGCCGATAGGCATCTCAAATATAGGTGCCGATAGGCATTCCAGATATGGTTGCCGATAGGCATTTCAAATATAGGTGCTGATAGGCATTTCAGATGTAGTTTCCGATAGGCATTTCAAAAATTGGTGCCGATAGGCATATCAGATATAGGTGCCGATAGGCATTTCAGATATAGTTGCCGATTGGCATTTTAAAAATAGTTGCCGATAGGCATTTCAGATATGGTTGCCGATAGGCATTTCAAATATAGGTGCTGATAGGCATTCCAGATGTAGTTTCCGAAAGGCATTTCAAAAATTGATGCCGATAGGCATTTCTGATATAGGTGCCGATAGGCATTTCAGATATGGTTGCCGATATGCATTTCAAATATAGGTGCTGATAGGCATTTCAGATGTAGTTTCCGATAGGCATTTCAAAAATAGGTGCCGATAGGCATTTCAGATATAGGTGCCGATAGGCATTTCAGATATAGTTGCCGATTGGCATTTTAAAAATAGGTGCCGATAGGCATTTCAGATATAGAAGCCGATAGGCATTTCAAGTATAGGTGCCGATAGGCATTCCAGATATGGCTGCCGATAGGCATTTCAAATATAGGTGCTGATAGGCATTTAAGATGTAGTTTCCGATAGGCATTTCAAAAATAGGTGCCGATAGGCATTTTAGATATAGGTCTCGATAGGCATTTCAGATATAGTTGCCAATTGGCATTTTAAAAATAGGTGCCGATAGGCATTTCAGATATAGAAGCCGATAGGCATTTCAAATATAGGTGCTGATAGGCATTTTAGATGTAGTTTCCGATAGGCATTTAAAAAATTGATGCCGATAGGCATTTCAGATATAGGCGCCGATAGGCACTTTAGATATAGTTGCCGATTGGCATTTTAAAAACAGGTGCCGATAGGCATTTCAGATATAGAAGCCGATAGGTATTTCATATATAGGTGTCGATAGGCATTTCAGATATGGTTGCCGATAGGCATTTCAAATATAGGAGCAGATAGGCATTTCAGATGTAGTTTCCGAAAGGCATTTCAAAAATAGGTGCCGATAGGCATTTCAGATATAGGTGCCGAGAGGCATTTCAGATATAGTTGCCGATTGGCATTTTAAAAATAGGTGCCGATAGGCATTTCAGATATAGAAGCCGATAGGCATTTCAAATATAGGTGCCGATAGGCATTGCAGACATGGTTGCCGATAGGCATTTCAAATATAGGTGCCTATAGGCATTTCAGATGTAGTTTTTGATAGGCATTTCAAAAATTGGTGCCGATAGGCATTTCAGATATAGTTGCCGATTGACATTTTAAAAATAGGTGCCGATAGGCATTTCAGATATAGAAGCCGATAGGTATTTCAAATATAGGTGTTGGTAGGCATTTCAGATATAGTTGCCGATAGGCATTTCAAATATAGGTGCTGATAGGCATTTCAGATGTAGTTTCCGATAGGCATTTCAAAAATAGGTGCCGATAGGCATTTCAGATATCGGTGCCGATAGGCATTTCAGATATAGTTGCCGATTGGCATTTTAAAAATAGGTGCCGATAGGCATTTTAGATGTAGTTTCCGATAGGCATTTCAAAAATAGGTGCCGATAGGCATTTCAGATATAGGTGCCGATAGGCATATCATATATAGTTGCCGATAGGCATTTAAAATATAGGTGCCGATAGGCATTTCAAATATAGGTGTCGATAGGCATTTCAGATATAAATGCCGAAAGGCATTTCAGATATAGGTGCCGATAGGCATTTCTGATGTGGTTGCCGATAGGCATTTCAAATATAGGTGCTGATAGGCATTTCAGATGTAGTTTTCGATAGGCATTTTAAAAATAGGTGCCGAACGGCATTTTAGATATAGGTGCTGATAGGCACTTCAGATATAGTTTCCGATTGGCATTTTAAAAATAGGTGCCGATGGGCATTTCAGATATAGAAGCCGATAGGCATTTCACATATAGGTGCCGATAGGCATTCCAGATATGGTTGCCGATAGGCATTTCAAATATAGGTGCCGATAGGCATTTCAGATATAGGTGCCGATAGGCATTTTAAAAATAGGTGCCGATAGGCATTTCAGATATAGAAGCCGATAGGCATTTCAAATATAGGTGCCGATAGGCATTCCAGATATGGTTGCCGATAGGCATTTCAAATATAGGTGCTGATAGGCATTTTAGATGTAGTTTCCGATAGGCATTTCAAAAATAGGTGCCGATAGGCATTTCAGATATAGGTGCCGATAAGCATCTCAGATATAGTTGCCGATTGGCATTTTAAAAATAGGTGCCGATAGGCATTTCAGATATAGAAGCCGATAGGCATTTCAAAAATAGGTGCCGATAGGCATTTCAGATATAGGTGCAGACAGGCATTACAGATATAGTTGCCGATTGGCATTTTAAAAATAGGTGCCGATAGGCATTTCAGATATAGAAGCCGATAGGCATTTCAAATATAGGTGCCGATAGGCATTCCAGATATGGTTGCCGATAGGCATTTCAAATATATTTGCTGATAGGCATTTCAGATGTAGTTTCCGATAGGCATTTCAAAAATAGGTGCCGATTGGCATTTCAGATATAGAAGCCGATAGGTATTTCAAATATAGGTGTCGATAGGCATTTCAGATATGGTTGCCGATAGGCATTTCAAATATAGGTGCTGATAGGCATTTCAGATGTATTTTCCGATAGGCATTTCAAAAATAGGTGCCGATAGACATTTCAGATATAGGTGCCGATAGGCATTTCAGATATAGTTGCCGATAGCCATTTTAAAAATAGGTGCCGATAGGCATTTCAGATATAGAAGCCGATAGGCATTTCAAATATAGGTGCCGATAGGCATTTCAGATACAGGTGCCGATAGGCATTTCTGATTTTGTTGCCGATAGGCATTTCAAATATAGGTGCTGATAGGCTTTTCAGATGTAGTTTCCGATAGGCATTTCAAAAATAGGTGCCGATAGGCATCTCAGATATAGGTGCTGCTAGGCATTTCAGATATGGTTGCCGATTGGCATTTTAAAAATAAGTGCCGATAGGCATTTCAGATATAGAAGCCGATAGGCATTTCAAATATAGGTGCCTATAGGCATCCCAGATATGGTTGCCGATAGGCATTTCAAATATAGGTGCTGATAGGCATTTCAGATGTATTTTCCGATAGGCATTTCAAAAATAGGTGCCGATAGGCATTTCAGATATAGGTGCCGATAGGCATTTCAGATATGGTTGCCGATTGGCATTTTAAAATAGGTGCCGATAGGCATTTTAGATATAGAAGCCGATAGATATTTCAAATATAGGTGTCGATAGGCATTTCAGATATGGTTGCCGATAGGCATTTCAAATATGGGTGCTGATAGGCATTTCAGATATAGTTGCCGATTGGCATTTTAAAAATAGGTGCCGATAGGCATTTCAGATATAGGTGCCGATACGCATTTCATATATAGGTGCCGATAGGCATTTCTGATTTGGTTGCCGATAGGCATTTCAAATATAGGTGCTGAGAGGCATTTCAGATATAGGTGCTGATAGGCATTTCAAATATAGGTGCCGATAGGCATTTCTGATTTGGTTGCCGATAGGCATTTCAGATATAGTTGCCGATTAACATTTTAAAAATAGGTGCAGATAGGCATTTCAGATATAGGTGCCGATAGTCATTTCAAATATAGGTGCCGATAAGCATTTCAGGTAATGTTGCCGATAGGCATTTCAGAAATAGATGCCGATAGGCAATTCAGATATGGTTGCCGATAGGCAATTCAGATATAGTTGCCGATAGGCATATAATATATAGGCGCCGATAGGCATTTTAAATATAGGTGCCGATAGGCATTTCAAATATAGTTGCCGATAGGCATTTCAAATATAGGAGCTGATAGGCATTTCAGATATAGGTACCGATAGGCATTTCAAATATAGGTGCCGATAGGCATTTCTGATTTGGTTGCCGATAAGCATTTCAAATATAGGTGCTGATAGGCATTTCAGATATAGTTGCCGATTGGCAATTTAAAAATAGGTGCCGATAGGCATTTCAGATATAGGTGCCGATAGGCATTTCAAATATAGGTGTCGATAGGCATTTCAGATATAGTTGCCGATAGACATTTCAGAAATAGATGCCGATAGACATTTCAGATATAGTTGCCGATAGGCATTTAAAATATAGGTGCCGATAGGCATATCAAATATAGGTGCCGATAGGCATTTTAGATATAAATGCCGAAAGGTATTTCAAATATAGTTGCCGATAGGCATTTCTAATGTAGGTGCCGATAGGCATTTCTGATTTGGTTGCCGATAGGCATTTCAAATATAGGTGCTGATAGGCATTTCAGATGTAGTTTCCGATAGGCATTTCAAAAATAGGTGCCGATAGGCTTTCAGATATAGGTGCTGATAGGCATTTCAGATATAGTTGCCGATTGGCATTTTAAAAATAGGTGCCGATAGGCATTTCAGATATAGAAGCCGATAGGCATTTCAAATATGGGTGCCGATAGGCATTCCAGATATGGTTGCCGATAGGCATTTCAAATATAGGTGCTGATTGGAATTTCAGATCTAGTTTCCGATAGGCATTTCAAAAATAGGTGCCGATAGGCATTTCAGATATAGATGCCGATGGGCAATTCAGATATAGTTGCCGATTGGCATTTTAAAAATACTTGCCGATAGGCATTTCAGATGTAGTTTCCGATAGGCATTTCAAAAATAGGTGCCGATAGGCATTTCAGATATAGATGCCGATAAGCATATCAGATAAAGTTGCCGATAGGTATTTAAAATATAGGTGCCGATAGGCATTTCAAATATAGGTGCCGATAGGCATTTCAGATATAAATGCCGAAAGGCATTTCAGATATATGTGCCGATAGCATTTCTGATTTGGTTGCCGATAGGTATTTCAAATATAGGTGCTGATAGGCATTCCAGATGTAGTTTCCAATAGGCATTTCAAAAATAGGTGCCGATAGGCATTTCAGATATAGGTGCCGATAGGCATTTCAGATATAGTTGCCGATTGGCATTTTAAAAATAGGTGCCGATAGGCATTTCAGATACAGAAGCCGATAGGCATTTCAAATATAGGTGCCGATAGGCATTCCAGATATGGTTGCCGATAGGCATTTCAAATATATGTGCTAATAGGCATTTCAGATGTAGTTTCCGATAAGCATTTCAAAAATAGGTGCCGATAGGCATTTCAAGTGTAGGTGCCGATAGGCATTTCAGATATAGTTGCCGATTGGCATTTTAAAAATAGGTGCCAATAGGCATTTCAGATATAGAAGCCGATAAGTATTTCAAATATAGGTGTCGATAGGCATTTCAGATATGGTGGCCGATAGGCACTTCAAATATAGGTGCTGATTGCATTTCAGATGTAGTTTCCGATAGGCATTTCAAAAATAGTTGCCGATAGGCATTTTAGATATAGGTGCCGATAGGCATTTCAGATATAGTTGCCGATTGGCATTTTAAAAATAGGTGTTTATAGGCATTTCAGATATAGAAGCCGATAGGTATTTCAAATATAGGTGTCGATAGGCATTTCAGATATGGTTGCCGATAGGCATTTCAAATATAAGTGCTGATAGGCATTCCAGATGTATTTTCCGATAGGCATTTCACAAATTGGTGCCGATAGGCATTTCAGATATAGGTGCCGATAGGCATTTCAGATAAAGTTGCCGATTGGCATTTTAAAAATAAGTGCCGTTAGGCATTTCAGGTATAGAAGCCGATAGGCATTTCAAATATAGGTGCCGATAGGCATTTCAGATATAGGTGCCGATAGGCATATCAGATATAGTTGCCGATAGGTATTTAAAATATAGGTGCCGATAGGCAATTCAAATATAGGTGTCGATAGGCATTTCAGATATATATGCCGAAAGGCATTTCAGATATAGTTGTCGATAGGCATTTCTGATTTGGTTGCCGATAGGCATTTCAAATATAGGTGCTGATAGGCTTTCCAGATGTAGTTTCCGATAGGCATTTCAAAAATAGATACCGATAGGCATTTCAGATATAGGTGCCGATAGGCATTTCAGATATAGGTGCCGATAGGCATTTCAGATATAGTTGCCGAATGGCATTTTAAAAATAGGTGCCGATAGGCATTTCAGATATAGAAGCCGATAGGTATTTCAAATATAGGTGTCGATAGGAATTTCAGATATGGTTGCCGATAGGCATTTCAAATATAGGTGCTGATAGGCATTTCAGATGTAGAAGCCGATAGGTATTTCAAATATAGGTGCCGATAGGCATTTCAAATATAGGTGTCGATAGGCATTTCAGATATAAATGCCGAAAGGCATTTCAGATATAGGTGCCTATAGGCATTTCTGATGTGGTTGCCGATAGGCATTTCAAATATAGGTGCTGATAGGCATTTCAGATGTAGTTTTCGATAGGCATTTCAAAAATAGGTGCCGATAGGCATTTCAGATATAGGTGCCGATAGGCACTTCAGATATAGTTGCCGATTGGCATTTTAAAAATAGGTGCCGATAGGCATTTCAGATATAGAAGCCGATAGGCATTTCAAATATAGGTGCCGATAAGCATTCCAGATATGGTTGCCGATAGGCATTTCAAATATAGGTGCTGATAGGCATTTCAGATGTAGAAGCCGATAGGTATTTTAAATATAGGTGCCGATAGGCATTTCAAATATAGGTGTCGATAGGCATTTCAGATATAAATGCCGAAAGGCATTTCAGATATAGGTGCCGATAGGCATTTCTGATGTGGTTGCCGATAGGCATTTCAAATATAGGTGCTGATAGGCATTTCAGATGTAGTTTTCGATAGGCATTTCAAAAATAGGTGCCGATAGGCTTTTCAGATATAGGTGCCGATAGGCACTTCAGATATAGTTGCCGATTGGCATTTTAAAAATAGGTGCCGATAGGCATTTCAGATATAGAAGCCGATAGGCATTTCAAATATAGGTGCCGATAAGCATTCCAGATATGGTTGCCGATAGGCATTTCAAATATAGGTGCTGATAGGCATTTCAGATGTAGTTTCCGATAGGCATTTCAAAAATAGGTGCCGATAGGCATTTCAGATATAGGTGCCGATAGGCATTTCAGATATAGTTGCCGATTGGCATTTCAAAAATAAGTGCCGATAGGCATTTCAGATATAGAAGCCGATAGGCATTTCAAATATAGGTGCCGATAGGCATTCCAGATATGGTTGCCGATAGGCATTTCAAATATTGGTGCCGATAGGCATTTAAAATATAGGTGCCGATAGGCATTTCAAATATAGGTGTCGATAGGCATTTCAGATATAAATGCCGAAAGGCATTTCAGATATAGGTGCCGATAGGCATTTCTGATGTGGTTGCCGATAGGCATTTCAAATATAGGTGCTGATAGGCATTTCAGATGTAGTTTTCGATAGGCATTTCAAAAATAGGTGCCGATAGGCATTTCAGATATAGGTGCCGATAGGCTCTTCAGAAATAGTTGCCGATTGGCATTTTAAAAATAGGTGTCGATAGGCATTTCAGATATAGAAGCCGATAGGCATTTCAAATATAGGTGCCGATAGGCATTCCAGATATGGTTGCCGATAGCCATTTCAAATAAAGGTGCTGATCGGCATTCCAGATGTATTTTCCGATAGGCATTTCAAAAATTGGTGCCGATAGGCATTTCAGATATAAGTGCCGATAGGCATTTCAGATATAGTTGCCGATTGGCATTTTAAAAATAGGTGCCGATAGGCATTTCAGATATAGAAGCCGATAGGCATTTCAAATATAGGTGCCGATAGGCATTCCAGATATGTTTGCCGATAGGCATTTCAAATATAGGTGCCGATAGGCATTTCAGATATAGTTGCCGATAGCCATTTTAAAAATAGGTGCCGATAGGCATTTCAGATATAGAAGCCGATAGGCATTTCAAATATAGGTGCCGATAGGCATTTCAGATATAGGTGCCGATAGGCATTTCTGATTTGGTTGCCGATAGGCATTTCAAATATAGGTGCTGATAGGCTTTTCATATGTAGTTTCCGATAGGCATTTAAAAAATAGGTGCCGATAGGCATCTCAGATATAGGTGCTGCTAGGCATTTCAGATGTGTTTTCCGATAGGCATTTCAAAAATAGGTGCCGATAGGCATTTCAGATATAGGTGCCGATAGGCATTTCAGATATAGTTGCCAATTGGCATTTTAAAATAGTTGCCGATAGGCATTTCAGATATAGAAGCCGATAGATATTTCAAATATAGGTGTCGATAGGCATTTCAGATATGGTTGCCGATAGGCATTTTAAATATGGGTGCTGATAGGCATTTCAGATATAGTTGCCGATTGGCATTTTAAAAATAGGTGCCGATAGGCATTTCTGATTTGGTTGCCGATAGGCATTTCAAATAATGGGGGTTGAAAGGCATTTCAGATATAGTTGCCGATTAACATTTTAAAAATAGGTGCCGATAGGCATTTCAGATATAGGTGCCGATAGGCATTTCAAATATAGATGCCGATAAGCATTTCAGGTATAGTTGCCGATAGGCATTTCAGAAATAGATGCCGATAGGCATTTCAGATATAGTTGCCGATAGGCATATAATATATAGGTGCCGATAGGCATATTAAATATAGGTGCCGATAGGCATTTCAAATATAGTTGCCGATAGGCATTTTAAAATATAGGAGCTGATAGGCATTTCAGATATAGGTGCCGATAGGCATTTCAAATATAGGTGCCGATAGGCATTTCTGATTTGGTTGCCGATAAGCATTTCAAATATAGGTGCTGATAGGCATTTCAGATATAGTTGCCGATTGGCAATTTAAAAATAGGTGCCGATAGGCATTTCAGATATAGGTGCCGATAGGAATTTCAAATATAGGTGCCGATAGGCATTTCAGATATAGTTGCCGATAGACATTTCAGAAATAGATGCCGATAGACATTTCAGATATAGTTGCCGATAGGCATTTAAAATATAGGTGCCGATAGGCATATCAAATATAGGTGCCGGTAGGCATTTTAGATATAAATGCCGAAAGGTATTTTAAATATAGTTGCCGATAGGCATTTCTAATGTAGGTGCCGATAGGCATTTCTGATTTGGTTGCCGATAGGCATTTCAAATATAGGTGCTGATAGGCATTTCAGATGTAGTTTCCGATAGGCATTTCAAAAATAGGTGCCGATAGGCCTTAAGATATAGGTGCCGATAGGCATTTCAGATATAGTCACCGATTGGCATTTTAAAAATAGGTGCCGATAGGCATTTCAGATATAGTTGCCGATTGGCATTTTAAAAATAGGTGCCGATAGGCATTTCAGATATAGAAGCCGATAGGTATTTCAAATATAGGTGTCGATAGGCATTTCAGATATGGTTGCCGATAGGCATTTCAAATATAGGTGCTGATAGGCATTTCAGATGTAGTTTCCGATAGGCATTTCAAAAATAGGTGCCGATAGGCATTTCAGATATAGGTCTCGATAGGCATTTTAGATAGAGTTGCCGATTGGCATTTTAAAAATAGGTGCCGATAGGCATTTCAGATATATAAGCCGATAGGCATTTGAAATATAGGTGCCGATAGGCATTCCAGATATGGTTGCCGATAGGCATTTCAAATATAGGTGCCGATAGGCATTTCAGATATAGAAGCCGATAGGCATTTCAAAAAAAGGTGCCGATAGGCATTTCAGATATAGCTGCCAATTGGCATTTTAAAAATAGGTGCCGATAGGCATTTCAGATATAGAAGCCGATAGGCATTTCAAATATAGGTGCCGATAGGCATTCCAGATATGGTTGCCGATAGGCATTTCAAATATAGGTGCTGATAGGCATTTTAGATGTAGTTTCCGATAGGCATTTCAAAAATTGATGCCGATAGGCATTTCAGATATAGGTGCCGATAGGCATTTCAGATATAGGTGCCGATAGGCATTTCAGATATAGTTGCCGATTGGCATTTTAAAAACAGGTGCCGATTGGCATTTCAGATATAGAAGCCGATAGGTATTTCAAATATAGGTGTCGATAGGCATTTCAGATATGGTTGCCGATAGGCATTTCAAATATAGGAGCAGATAGGCATTTCAGATTTAGTTTCCGAAAGGCATTTCAAAAATAGGTACCGATAGGCATTTCAGATATATGTGCCGATAGGCATTTCAGATATAGTTGCCAATTGGCATTTTAAAAATAGGTGTCGATAGGCATTTCAGATATAGAAGCCGATAGGCATTTCAAATATAGGTGCCGATAGGCATTCCAGATATGGTTGCCGATAGGCATTTCAAATATAGGTGCTGATAGGCATTTCAGATGTAGTTTCCGATTGGCATTTTAAAAATAGGTGCCGATAGGCAATTCAGATATAGAAGCCGATAGGTATTTCAAATATAGGTGTCTATAGGCATTTCAGATATGGTTGCCGATAGGCATTTCAAATATAGGTGCTGTAAGGCATTTCAGATGTAGTTTCCAATAGGCATTTCAAAAATAGGTGCCGATAGGCATTTCAGATATAGGTGCCGATAGGCATTTCAGATAGAGTTGCCGATTAGCATTTTAAAAATAGGTGTCGATAGGCATTTTAGATGTAGTTTCCGATAGGCATTTCAAAAATAGGTGCCGATAGGCATTTCAGATATAGGTGTCGATAGGCATATCAGATATAGTTGCCGATAGGCATTTAAAATATAGGTGCCGATAGGCATTTCAAATATAGGTGTCGATAGGCATTTCAGATATAAATGCCGAAAGGCATTTCAGATATAGGTGCCGATAGGCATTTCTGATGTGGTTGCCGATAGGCATTTCAAATATAGGTGCTGATAGGAATTTCAGATGTAGTTTTCGATAGGCATTTCAAAAATAGGTGCAGATAGGCAATTCAGATATAGGTACCGATAGGCACTTCAGATATAGTTGCCGATTGGCATTTTAAAAATGGGTGCCGATAGGCATTTCAGATATAGAAGCCGATAGGCATTTCAAATAGAGGTGCCGATAGGCATTCCAGATATGGTTGCCGATAGGCATTTCAAATATAGGTGCTGATAGGCATTTCAGATGTAGTTTCCGATAGGCATTTAAAAAATTGGTGCCGATAGGCATTTCAGATCTAGGTGCCGATAGGCATTTCAGATATAGTTGCCGATTGGCATTTTAAAAATAGGTGCCGATAGGCATTTCAGATATAGAAGCCGATAGGCATCTCAAATATAGGTGCCGATAGGCATTCCAGATATGGTTGCCGATAGGCATTTCAAATATAGGTGCTGATAGGCATTTCAGATGTAGTTTCCGATAGGCATTTCAAAAATTGGTGCCGATAGGCATATCAGATATAGGTGCCGATAGGCATTTCAGATATAGTTGCCGATTGGCATTTTAAAAATAGTTGCCGATAGGCATTTCAGATATGGTTGCCGATAGGCATTTCAAATATAGGTGCTGATAGGCATTCCAGATGTAGTTTCCGAAAGGCATTTCAAAAATTGATGCCGATAGGCATTTCTGATATAGGTGCCGATAGGCATTTCAGATATGGTTGCCGATATGCATTTCAAATATAGGTGCTGATAGGCATTT
Organism: Venustoraphidia nigricollis; assembly: GCA_034508555.1. NCBI lineage: Eukaryota > Metazoa > Arthropoda > Insecta > Raphidioptera > Raphidiidae > Venustoraphidia > Venustoraphidia nigricollis. The sequence continues at coordinate 30,223 of JAVRKA010000391.1, read as the reverse complement.
CAGATGTAGTTTCCGATAGGCATTTCAAAAATAGGTGCCGATAGGCATTTCAGATATAGGTGCCGATAGGCATTTCAGATATAGTTGCCGATTGGCATTTTAAAAATAGGTGCCGATAGGCATTTCAGATATAGAAGCCGATAGGCATTTCAAGTATAGGTGCCGATAGGCATTCCAGATATGGCTGCCGATAGGCATTTCAAATATAGGTGCTGATAGGCATTTAAGATGTAGTTTCCGATAGGCATTTCAAAAATAGGTGCCGATAGGCATTTTAGATATAGGTCTCGATAGGCATTTCAGATATAGTTGCCAATTGGCATTTTAAAAATAGGTGCCGATAGGCATTTCAGATATAGAAGCCGATAGGCATTTCAAATATAGGTGCTGATAGGCATTTTAGATGTAGTTTCCGATAGGCATTTAAAAAATTGATGCCGATAGGCATTTCAGATATAGGCGCCGATAGGCACTTTAGATATAGTTGCCGATTGGCATTTTAAAAACAGGTGCCGATAGGCATTTCAGATATAGAAGCCGATAGGTATTTCATATATAGGTGTCGATAGGCATTTCAGATATGGTTGCCGATAGGCATTTCAAATATAGGAGCAGATAGGCATTTCAGATGTAGTTTCCGAAAGGCATTTCAAAAATAGGTGCCGATAGGCATTTCAGATATAGGTGCCGAGAGGCATTTCAGATATAGTTGCCGATTGGCATTTTAAAAATAGGTGCCGATAGGCATTTCAGATATAGAAGCCGATAGGCATTTCAAATATAGGTGCCGATAGGCATTGCAGACATGGTTGCCGATAGGCATTTCAAATATAGGTGCCTATAGGCATTTCAGATGTAGTTTTTGATAGGCATTTCAAAAATTGGTGCCGATAGGCATTTCAGATATAGTTGCCGATTGGCATTTTAAAAATAGGTGCCGATAGGCATTTCAGATATAGAAGCCGATAGGTATTTCAAATATAGGTGTTGGTAGGCATTTCAGATATAGTTGCCGATAGGCATTTCAAATATAGGTGCTGATAGGCATTTCAGATGTAGTTTCCGATAGGCATTTCAAAAATAGGTGCCGATAGGCATTTCAGATATCGGTGCCGATAGGCATTTCAGATATAGTTGCCGATTGGCATTTTAAAAATAGGTGCCGATAGGCATTTTAGATGTAGTTTCCGATAGGCATTTCAAAAATAGGTGCCGATAGGCATTTCAGATATAGGTGCCGATAGGCATATCATATATAGTTGCCGATAGGCATTTAAAATATAGGTGCCGATAGGCATTTCAAATATAGGTGTCGATAGGCATTTCAGATATAAATGCCGAAAGGCATTTCAGATATAGGTGCCGATAGGCATTTCTGATGTGGTTGCCGATAGGCATTTCAAATATAGGTGCTGATAGGCATTTCAGATGTAGTTTTCGATAGGCATTTTAAAAATAGGTGCCGATAGGCATTTTAGATATAGGTGCTGATAGGCACTTCAGATATAGTTTCCGATTGGCATTTTAAAAATAGGTGCCGATGGGCATTTCAGATATAGAAGCCGATAGGCATTTCACATATAGGTGCCGATAGGCATTCCAGATATGGTTGCCGATAGGCATTTCAAATATAGGTGCCGATAGGCATTTCAGATATAGGTGCCGATAGGCATTTTAAAAATAGGTGCCGATAGGCATTTCAGATATAGAAGCCGATAGGCATTTCAAATATAGGTGCCGATAGGCATTCCAGATATGGTTGCCGATAGGCATTTCAAATATAGGTGCTGATAGGCATTTTAGATGTAGTTTCCGATAGGCATTTCAAAAATAGGTGCCGATAGGCATTTCAGATATAGGTGCCGATAAGCATCTCAGATATAGTTGCCGATTGGCATTTTAAAAATAGGTGCCGATAGGCATTTCAGATATAGAAGCCTGTAACATTTACCTAGAATTTCGATTTCTCAATATATGTATTGACAATTGATAACAATTAATATTTCTTTTTTTAGTTGCGAGTTGATTTGGTGGCCTACCTCCAGCAACTATTCTTTTCTCATTAATTATTTATCTATTCTTATTACATAATTTATTATAATAATGTTATGTGAGCTAGCACAGTCACAAAGTTCGCATTCTTTGTGAGTTTTAAGGCCAGTGGTTCGAGCACAGGCAGTTCGTACAGACATAAAATTAACTCCGAAATGTAAAAGAACTTTGTGTCTGCGCGGTTTTAAATTAATCATTTTCGCTCTAATTTTTTTTCTACTAAAATAGTATTAAACTGTATTTAAAATTTTATATAAAATATTTTCTAAATTCGATTAATATAACTTTTAATTCACGCCAATAGTGTTCTTTTTTTATTGTTAAAGAGTTCGTTCGCATGCGATTTCCTTCGGATATACTGGGCCCATCCTCAGAGAAACGCTTCCTCAATCTAATATCTATATCCGCAAATCAAATATCGTATTTTTTTTTCCTATTTTTCCCACCTCGCTGATCACACCTCGTGACAAAAATGGTAGCATAACGTAGTTGTGAACTTTTCCCAAACTCTGTGAATTTAACATTAAAATAATTTTCGTCTAATAAATAAATTAACAAAATTAAAATTTAAATAAATTAAACCATTAAACAGTTTTAATAAAAATTTCTACAACTAGTAACTGCCTGATGTAACTTTTAACCCGTTACGTAATTCGTATTTTATTAATAAAAATTCAGCCGACGTAATTTTTCGTCGTTTAACATTTCAATAAAATATCTAAAAATAATTTAAAATTTCTAATCGACTTTATAATATTATTAATTTAAATCAAATCTTTTCATTAAACAATTGTCAATTTATAAACTTTTCTGTCAACTATGCCGTTTACACGATCAGGACGCGCACCAGATACAAACGAAGGAGACGATTTTCAAACGCCAGAGTCGCATCCTAATAATCGAAGCGCTCTAGGAAATAATCATCCGGCAATTGCAAATCGAGTCGATGCACCTGAACAAGGCACTTCACCATTGGCCCGAGCCACAGCGGCACATATGACATTAACCACTGGCTTATTCGATCAAGTTTCCGAACTTCGACGCCTCTCCGAAACCATTTCAAAACATTTAATGAGTCAAGATGATCGTATTAAACATGATGTAAAGAAATTCGTAGAAAAAATCACGCCTTTTGATGGTCAAGATCCTACACAACTAATATTATTCATCGAAGATATTCAAGAAATAATTGATCTCAAAATCGCTTCGGAATTCGCTATTATGTCTGCTGTCATCGATGGTCTCCACGGAGAATTTAGGAAATGGTGGTCGGAAGGAATCCCAACATGGATAACCTGGAAAAGAGCTAAAGTGGAGCTGTTGCAAGAATTTCTATCACCCCTAGTCAAAGTACAGCTCATTAACTTTTATGTGAGAAGAGTTCAGCGGCCGCAGGAATCGTTCGGAGATTTTATTCACGATGTCGTCAACAAAGCTCAAAGCCTTGAAGCAGCAATATCTGAGACAGATCTCGTGTTGCAAATATGGTCACACGTGAATTACGACACGCTCATGAAAATCAAAGACACTCAGATCCCAGCAACAATCGTAGAACTCAAGAAGCTAGTCAAGCGCATCAGAGATTCCGAACTACTCTTGCAAATGGCTAGATCACGAGAGATGGAAGTCGAAGCTCGCCAGTCAGAAGTAGAAAATTCTAATACTCCAAAATTAATGCAGTGTTCCTATTGTAAAATGTCAGGACACTCGATTCAATACTGTCGGCGCCGTCCGAAAAATCCAAGCTCGCAAATATCAACACAGTCGTCTCCAAAAAACTAGGTTGCGCGCGATCTATGGAAGGTCGCGAAATCGTCACAAGTACTGACGTCACTTATCATCAGCGAAGCTTGCCTATTATTGATATCCAAGTGAAGCACCTGAAAGTTAATGCTTTACTCGATTCGGGGGCTAGTACCAACTTTTGCAGTCAAACTCTTTTTCAAGATATTATTTCACAAAACTTCGGCCACGCTCTTTCTTCATCAATAAAGGTGCGCCTTCCTGATGGAAAGCTCTTCGAATCTAATCAACAAATTTCTATTATTATAAAAATTCATAGCTTTACCTGGAAATTCCGTTTTATCGTCATTCCCGCTCTGCCGTTTCAAATGATCTTAGGCCTGGACGCACTACGTACAATGAAAGCGACCATAAATTTTTCCAAAAATTTCTTATCCTTCCAGTTCGCTCCAGCACATAAGATTCCTTTCACTAAAGACGCTCTCCTTAAGCAAGAAGCTGTCAATACTCTGGTGGAATGTCCAGTAGATCTAACGATTCATCAGCAAGAACAATTGAAACAGTTACTTTCGGATTTCGGCGATACTTTAACTTCTGATTTGGGAAAGGTCAAAGGTTATACCTATCGGATCCATTTAATCGATAGTACGCCGGTTCACCTGCCGCCGTTTCCGCTGACTCCGCCAAGAGCTACACTGTTGAAAGAGCATATTCAAAAATTATTGGACTGCGGGGTTATCGAACATAGTCTTTCACCTTATTCGAGTCCATGCTTTTTTGTACCAAAAAAGGACGGAGGCCAGAGGCTCGTGGTAGACTATCGACAAGTCAATAAGAAGATTCGCTACGATGCATATCCGGTTCCGCGTCCGGAATCCATTTTTCAATGCTTGAGTGGTGCTAAAATTTTTAGTAAATTGGATCTCAACCAAGCTTATCATCAGTTGGCCTTGACCGATGATTCTAAACCAATTACTGCCTTCTCAGCTCCGTTCGGAACCTATCAATACAACTTCGTACCATTTGGTTTGGCTGTGTCCGCTGCCGCCCTCAATAGAATAGTCAACTCAATCTTCGGAGATCTACATTTTCGATATGTTACAAATTACTTCGACGATTTATTAATTTACTCAGCTACGGTAGAAGAACACTTCATTCATCTTCAGGAAGTCATCGGACGCCTCCAAAGTGCTGGTATTACGGTAAATCCTCTTAAAGCACAATTATTCATGACCAAAGTGAAATGCCTGGGATATATCATCTCCCCAGACGGATGTCACATCGACTATGATAAAGTTAGAGCGATCCAAGAAGTACCGATTCCTAGAACTCTGCGCCAGGTTAGAGCCTTCATGGGAATGACGGCCTATTTCGCCAGATTTATACCAGCTTTCAGTGAACTTGCCGCTCCGTTAAATCATTTGAAAAGGAAAAATGTCAGATTTCACATGGGTCCCCAACAGCGCGAGGCTATTCAAAGATTGAAGGATGCTCTCTCCACCGCTCCGGTTTTAAGATTTCCAGACTTCAACCGCCGTTTCGTCGTTAGATGTGATTCGTCCGATGTCGCACTTGGTGCTGTCTTGCTTCAAGAATTCGACGATGGTCTCCATCCCATCTCGTACGCCTCCAGGAAGCTGTCTGAAACGGAAAAGAAATATGTCATAATGGAAAGAGAAGCCTTAGGTATAATTTTTGCATTAAATAAATTTAGCGATTACTTACTCGGTGACAGGTTCCTTCTCCAAGTCGACAACGAAGCACTCAGCTGGATGATTCGGCACCCCAAGCAGTTGGGAAAAGTTGGCCGCTGGGTTCTGAAGCTAAGTCGCTATGACTTCGAGGTCGAGCACATCCGTGGTCCATTAAATTCTGTCGCCGATGCCCTCAGCCGGATGTTTGAACCGACTGGAACGAAGTCACCTGACGCAAGTGAAGTCAACCTGAACGTACTACAACAAGTTCCAGAGAGTTTTTTAAGTTTGAAGAAACACCAGGAGTCTGATCCCGAGATAGGCCTCATCTTACGTCGCTTACGCGCTGGTGAAGATGTCACAGGGTATATCGAAAAGGAAGGTCTTCTGATGCGCCTCACTGGTAAAAACAAACTGAAACGAGTAGTCGTTCCCGAAAAAACCCGTCGCATGATATTATATTACTTCCACGATTTGGACGTCGCCCATCCAGGTATCACCAAGACTTATCGTGCAATAGCTCGTCGTTTCTGGTGGTCCGATTTATTTCGTGACGTAAGAGAATATATTCGCACCTGTCAAAGTTGTCAGACGTCTAAACCACACAACCAGAGAATAGGCACCCCGATGGCCTCCACTGTTCCGACGTCAGTTCTTGGCAGAGTGTACGTCGACTTCTGCGGTCCGCTACTACCTTCCACCACCGGAAATCGCTATGCGTTGGTACTCCTCGATGGTTTCTCCAAGTGGATCGAGGTTATGCCGTGTCGTCGTGCGACTGCTAGCGTCACTGTCAAGAATCTCGTAAATCTGTGGTGCTCCTTTGGACCACCTAAAGAACTCGTATCAGATAACGCTTCCGTCTTCAAGTCTGACTGCTTCAAAAGGATGACCTTGTCGTGGGGAATTCGTCACATATTCAGCAGTCCTTACCAACCGTCGTCTAACATGGTCGAACGGTCCATGCGAGATTTGAAGAGCACCTTGTCAATCGTTCTGCGTACCTGTTCTAACGACAACCACAAAGAATGGGATAAGTATCTGCCGTTTTTCGCCTATTCGCATAACGCAAGCGTTTCAGAGTCAACTGGTCAATCGCCAGCTAAGATCTTTTTGGGTCGTGAGCTCAGTCAACCTATTGATCACCAGTGGCAATTGGATCGTTTTCTCGACCCGTCTGCTGACGTCACAGAAGATTCGGTTCGCCAGAAGTTGCACCAGGTTCGTCGTCGCATAAAAGCTTACTATGACATGCGCCATCCGACTCATCACTCGTTTAACGTTGGACAGCTGGTATTGCAGCGCTTACATACCATCGTAGCGGCAGGCGGTAACCAGGGCCAGAAATTTACCCCGCGCTGGAGCGATCCACGACGCATTATTCGTTTTACCTCGCCGGCCTCGTGCGTGATTGCCAGCGATGGGGATCCCACCAGACAATTTCGAGTCCACGTGTCGCAGTTGAAGCCATTTTTCGAACGCCAAGAAGCCGCTTAGCGCGCTTCACCAACCCCGGGGATACTGTAACATTTACCTAGAATTTCGATTTCTCAATATATGTATTGACAATTGATAACAATTAATATTTCTTTTTTTAGTTGCGAGTTGATTTGGTGGCCTACCTCCAGCAACTATTCTTTTCTCATTAATTATTTATCTATTCTTATTACATAATTTATTATAATAATGTTATGTGAGCTAGCACAGTCACAAAGTTCGCATTCTTTGTGAGTTTTAAGGCCAGTGGTTCGAGCACAGGCAGTTCGTACAGACATAAAATTAACTCCGAAATGTAAAAGAACTTTGTGTCTGCGCGGTTTTAAATTAATCATTTTCGCTCTAATTTTTTTTCTACTAAAATAGTATTAAACTGTATTTAAAATTTTATATAAAATATTTTCTAAATTCGATTAATATAACTTTTAATTCACGCCAATAGTGTTCTTTTTTTATTGTTAAAGAGTTCGTTCGCATGCGATTTCCTTCGGATATACTGGGCCCATCCTCAGAGAAACGCTTCCTCAATCTAATATCTATATCCGCAAATCAAATATCGTATTTTTTTTTCCTATTTTTCCCACCTCGCTGATCACACCTCGTGACAAGCCGATAGGCATTTCAAAAATAGGTGCCGATAGGCATTTCAGATATAGGTGCAGACAGGCATTACAGATATAGTTGCCGATTGGCATTTTAAAAATAGGTGCCGATAGGCATTTCAGATATAGAAGCCGATAGGCATTTCAAATATAGGTGCCGATAGGCATTCCAGATATGGTTGCCGATAGGCATTTCAAATATATTTGCTGATAGGCATTTCAGATGTAGTTTCCGATAGGCATTTCAAAAATAGGTGCCGATTGGCATTTCAGATATAGAAGCCGATAGGTATTTCAAATATAGGTGTCGATAGGCATTTCAGATATGGTTGCCGATAGGCATTTCAAATATAGGTGCTGATAGGCATTTCAGATGTATTTTCCGATAGGCATTTCAAAAATAGGTGCCGATAGACATTTCAGATATAGGTGCCGATAGGCATTTCAGATATAGTTGCCGATAGCCATTTTAAAAATAGGTGCCGATAGGCATTTCAGATATAGAAGCCGATAGGCATTTCAAATATAGGTGCCGATAGGCATTTCAGATACAGGTGCCGATAGGCATTTCTGATTTTGTTGCCGATAGGCATTTCAAATATAGGTGCTGATAGGCTTTTCAGATGTAGTTTCCGATAGGCATTTCAAAAATAGGTGCCGATAGGCATCTCAGATATAGGTGCTGCTAGGCATTTCAGATATGGTTGCCGATTGGCATTTTAAAAATAGGTGCCGATAGGCATTTCAGATATAGAAGCCGATAGGCATTTCAAATATAGGTGCCTATAGGCATCCCAGATATGGTTGCCGATAGGCATTTCAAATATAGGTGCTGATAGGCATTTCAGATGTATTTTCCGATAGGCATTTCAAAAATAGGTGCCGATAGGCATTTCAGATATAGGTGCCGATAGGCATTTCAGATATGGTTGCCGATTGGCATTTTAAAATAGGTGCCGATAGGCATTTTAGATATAGAAGCCGATAGATATTTCAAATATAGGTGTCGATAGGCATTTCAGATATGGTTGCCGATAGGCATTTCAAATATGGGTGCTGATAGGCATTTCAGATATAGTTGCCGATTGGCATTTTAAAAATAGGTGCCGATAGGCATTTCAGATATAGGTGCCGATACGCATTTCATATATAGGTGCCGATAGGCATTTCTGATTTGGTTGCCGATAGGCATTTCAAATATAGGTGCTGAGAGGCATTTCAGATATAGGTGCTGATAGGCATTTCAAATATAGGTGCCGATAGGCATTTCTGATTTGGTTGCCGATAGGCATTTCAGATATAGTTGCCGATTAACATTTTAAAAATAGGTGCAGATAGGCATTTCAGATATAGGTGCCGATAGTCATTTCAAATATAGGTGCCGATAAGCATTTCAGGTAATGTTGCCGATAGGCATTTCAGAAATAGATGCCGATAGGCAATTCAGATATGGTTGCCGATAGGCAATTCAGATATAGTTGCCGATAGGCATATAATATATAGGCGCCGATAGGCATTTTAAATATAGGTGCCGATAGGCATTTCAAATATAGTTGCCGATAGGCATTTCAAATATAGGAGCTGATAGGCATTTCAGATATAGGTACCGATAGGCATTTCAAATATAGGTGCCGATAGGCATTTCTGATTTGGTTGCCGATAAGCATTTCAAATATAGGTGCTGATAGGCATTTCAGATATAGTTGCCGATTGGCAATTTAAAAATAGGTGCCGATAGGCATTTCAGATATAGGTGCCGATAGGCATTTCAAATATAGGTGTCGATAGGCATTTCAGATATAGTTGCCGATAGACATTTCAGAAATAGATGCCGATAGACATTTCAGATATAGTTGCCGATAGGCATTTAAAATATAGGTGCCGATAGGCATATCAAATATAGGTGCCGATAGGCATTTTAGATATAAATGCCGAAAGGTATTTCAAATATAGTTGCCGATAGGCATTTCTAATGTAGGTGCCGATAGGCATTTCTGATTTGGTTGCCGATAGGCATTTCAAATATAGGTGCTGATAGGCATTTCAGATGTAGTTTCCGATAGGCATTTCAAAAATAGGTGCCGATAGGCTTTCAGATATAGGTGCTGATAGGCATTTCAGATATAGTTGCCGATTGGCATTTTAAAAATAGGTGCCGATAGGCATTTCAGATATAGAAGCCGATAGGCATTTCAAATATGGGTGCCGATAGGCATTCCAGATATGGTTGCCGATAGGCATTTCAAATATAGGTGCTGATTGGAATTTCAGATCTAGTTTCCGATAGGCATTTCAAAAATAGGTGCCGATAGGCATTTCAGATATAGATGCCGATGGGCAATTCAGATATAGTTGCCGATTGGCATTTTAAAAATACTTGCCGATAGGCATTTCAGATGTAGTTTCCGATAGGCATTTCAAAAATAGGTGCCGATAGGCATTTCAGATATAGATGCCGATAAGCATATCAGATAAAGTTGCCGATAGGTATTTAAAATATAGGTGCCGATAGGCATTTCAAATATAGGTGCCGATAGGCATTTCAGATATAAATGCCGAAAGGCATTTCAGATATATGTGCCGATAGCATTTCTGATTTGGTTGCCGATAGGTATTTCAAATATAGGTGCTGATAGGCATTCCAGATGTAGTTTCCAATAGGCATTTCAAAAATAGGTGCCGATAGGCATTTCAGATATAGGTGCCGATAGGCATTTCAGATATAGTTGCCGATTGGCATTTTAAAAATAGGTGCCGATAGGCATTTCAGATATAGAAGCCGATAGGCATTTCAAATATAGGTGCCGATAGGCATTCCAGATATGGTTGCCGATAGGCATTTCAAATATATGTGCTAATAGGCATTTCAGATGTAGTTTCCGATAAGCATTTCAAAAATAGGTGCCGATAGGCATTTCAAGTGTAGGTGCCGATAGGCATTTCAGATATAGTTGCCGATTGGCATTTTAAAAATAGGTGCCAATAGGCATTTCAGATATAGAAGCCGATAAGTATTTCAAATATAGGTGTCGATAGGCATTTCAGATATGGTGGCCGATAGGCACTTCAAATATAGGTGCTGATTGCATTTCAGATGTAGTTTCCGATAGGCATTTCAAAAATAGTTGCCGATAGGCATTTTAGATATAGGTGCCGATAGGCATTTCAGATATAGTTGCCGATTGGCATTTTAAAAATAGGTGTTTATAGGCATTTCAGATATAGAAGCCGATAGGTATTTCAAATATAGGTGTCGATAGGCATTTCAGATATGGTTGCCGATAGGCATTTCAAATATAAGTGCTGATAGGCATTCCAGATGTATTTTCCGATAGGCATTTCACAAATTGGTGCCGATAGGCATTTCAGATATAGGTGCCGATAGGCATTTCAGATAAAGTTGCCGATTGGCATTTTAAAAATAAGTGCCGTTAGGCATTTCAGATATAGAAGCCGATAGGCATTTCAAATATAGGTGCCGATAGGCATTTCAGATATAGGTGCCGATAGGCATATCAGATATAGTTGCCGATAGGTATTTAAAATATAGGTGCCGATAGGCAATTCAAATATAGGTGTCGATAGGCATTTCAGATATATATGCCGAAAGGCATTTCAGATATAGTTGTCGATAGGCATTTCTGATTTGGTTGCCGATAGGCATTTCAAATATAGGTGCTGATAGGCTTTCCAGATGTAGTTTCCGATAGGCATTTCAAAAATAGATACCGATAGGCATTTCAGATATAGGTGCCGATAGGCATTTCAGATATAGGTGCCGATAGGCATTTCAGATATAGTTGCCGAATGGCATTTTAAAAATAGGTGCCGATAGGCATTTCAGATATAGAAGCCGATAGGTATTTCAAATATAGGTGTCGATAGGAATTTCAGATATGGTTGCCGATAGGCATTTCAAATATAGGTGCTGATAGGCATTTCAGATGTAGAAGCCGATAGGTATTTCAAATATAGGTGCCGATAGGCATTTCAAATATAGGTGTCGATAGGCATTTCAGATATAAATGCCGAAAGGCATTTCAGATATAGGTGCCTATAGGCATTTCTGATGTGGTTGCCGATAGGCATTTCAAATATAGGTGCTGATAGGCATTTCAGATGTAGTTTTCGATAGGCATTTCAAAAATAGGTGCCGATAGGCATTTCAGATATAGGTGCCGATAGGCACTTCAGATATAGTTGCCGATTGGCATTTTAAAAATAGGTGCCGATAGGCAATTCAGATATAGAAGCCGATAGGCATTTCAAATATAGGTGCCGATAAGCATTCCAGATATGGTTGCCGATAGGCATTTCAAATATAGGTGCTGATAGGCATTTCAGATGTAGAAGCCGATAGGTATTTCAAATATAGGTGCCGATAGGCATTTCAAATATAGGTGTCGATAGGCATTTCAGATATAAATGCCGAAAGGCATTTCAGATATAGGTGCCGATAGGCATTTCTGATGTGGTTGCCGATAGGCATTTCAAATATAGGTGCTGATAGGCATTTCAGATGTAGTTTTCGATAGGCATTTCAAAAATAGGTGCCGATAGGCATTTCAGATATAGGTGCCGATAGGCACTTCAGATATAGTTGCCGATTGGCATTTTAAAAATAGGTGCCGATAGGCATTTCAGATATAGAAGCCGATAGGCATTTCAAATATAGGTGCCGATAAGCATTCCAGATATGGTTGCCGATAGGCATTTCAAATATAGGTGCTGATAGGCATTTCAGATGTAGTTTCCGATAGGCATTTCAAAAATAGGTGCCGATAGGCATTTCAGATATAGGTGCCGATAGGCATTTCAGATATAGTTGCCGATTGGCATTTCAAAAATAAGTGCCGATAGGCATTTCAGATATAGAAGCCGATAGGCATTTCAAATATAGGTGCCGATAGGCATTCCAGATATGGTTGCCGATAGGCATTTCAAATATTGGTGCCGATAGGCATTTAAAATATAGGTGCCGATAGGCATTTCAAATATAGGTGTCGATAGGCATTTCAGATATAAATGCCGAAAGGCATTTCAGATATAGGTGCCGATAGGCATTTCTGATGTGGTTGCCGATAGGCATTTCAAATATAGGTGCTGATAGGCATTTCAGATGTAGTTTTCGATAGGCATTTCAAAAATAGGTGCCGATAGGCATTTCAGATATAGGTGCCGATAGGCTCTTCAGAAATAGTTGCCGATTGGCATTTTAAAAATAGGTGTCGATAGGCATTTCAGATATAGAAGCCGATAGGCATTTCAAATATAGGTGCCGATAGGCATTCCAGATATGGTTGCCGATAGCCATTTCAAATAAAGGTGCTGATCGGCATTCCAGATGTATTTTCCGATAGGCATTTCAAAAATTGGTGCCGATAGGCATTTCAGATATAAGTGCCGATAGGCATTTCAGATATAGTTGCCGATTGGCATTTTAAAAATAGGTGCCGATAGGCATTTCAGATATAGAAGCCGATAGGCATTTCAAATATAGGTGCCGATAGGCATTCCAGATATGTTTGCCGATAGGCATTTCAAATATAGGTGCCGATAGGCATTTCAGATATAGTTGCCGATAGCCATTTTAAAAATAGGTGCCGATAGGCATTTCAGATATAGAAGCCGATAGGCATTTCAAATATAGGTGCCGATAGGCATTTCAGATATAGGTGCCGATAGGCATTTCTGATTTGGTTGCCGATAGGCATTTCAAATATAGGTGCTGATAGGCTTTTCATATGTAGTTTCCGATAGGCATTTAAAAAATAGGTGCCGATAGGCATCTCAGATATAGGTGCTGCTAGGCATTTCAGATGTATTTTCCGATAGGCATTTCAAAAATAGGTGCCGATAGGCATTTCAGATATAGGTGCCGATAGGCATTTCAGATATAGTTGCCAATTGGCATTTTAAAATAGTTGCCGATAGGCATTTCAGATATAGAAGCCGATAGATATTTCAAATATAGGTGTCGATAGGCATTTCAGATATGGTTGCCGATAGGCATTTTAAATATGGGTGCTGATAGGCATTTCAGATATAGTTGCCGATTGGCATTTTAAAAATAGGTGCCGATAGGCATTTCTGATTTGGTTGCCGATAGGCATTTCAAATAATGGGGGTTGAAAGGCATTTCAGATATAGTTGCCGATTAACATTTTAAAAATAGGTGCCGATAGGCATTTCAGATATAGGTGCCGATAGGCATTTCAAATATAGATGCCGATAAGCATTTCAGGTATAGTTGCCGATAGGCATTTCAGAAATAGATGCCGATAGGCATTTCAGATATAGTTGCCGATAGGCATATAATATATAGGTGCCGATAGGCATATTAAATATAGGTGCCGATAGGCATTTCAAATATAGTTGCCGATAGGCATTTTAAAATATAGGAGCTGATAGGCATTTCAGATATAGGTGCCGATAGGCATTTCAAATATAGGTGCCGATAGGCATTTCTGATTTGGTTGCCGATAAGCATTTCAAATATAGGTGCTGATAGGCATTTCAGATATAGTTGCCGATTGGCAATTTAAAAATAGGTGCCGATAGGCATTTCAGATATAGGTGCCGATAGGAATTTCAAATATAGGTGCCGATAGGCATTTCAGATATAGTTGCCGATAGACATTTCAGAAATAGATGCCGATAGACATTTCAGATATAGTTGCCGATAGGCATTTAAAATATAGGTGCCGATAGGCATATCAAATATAGGTGCCGGTAGGCATTTTAGATATAAATGCCGAAAGGTATTTTAAATATAGTTGCCGATAGGCATTTCTAATGTAGGTGCCGATAGGCATTTCTGATTTGGTTGCCGATAGGCATTTCAAATATAGGTGCTGATAGGCATTTCAGATGTAGTTTCCGATAGGCATTTCAAAAATAGGTGCCGATAGGCCTTAAGATATAGGTGCCGATAGGCATTTCAGATATAGTCACCGATTGGCATTTTAAAAATAGGTGCCGATAGGCATTTCAGATATAGAAGCCGATAGGCATTTCAAATATAGGTGCTGATTGGAATTTCAGATCTAGTTTCCGATAGGCATTTCAAAAATAGGTGCCGATAGGTATTTCAGATATAGATGCCGATGGGCAATTCAGATATAGTTGCCGATTGGCATTTTAAAAATACTTGCCGATAGGCATTTCAGATGTAGTTTCCGATAGGCATTTCAAAAATAGGTGCCGATAGGCATTTCAGATATAGATGCCGATAAGCATATCAGATAAAGTTGCCGATAGGTATTTAAAATATAGGTGCCGATAGGCATTTCAAATATAGGTGCCGATAGGCATTTCAGATATAAATGCCGAAAGGCATTTCAGATATATGTGCTGATATAATTTCTGATTTGGTTGCCGATAGGTATTTCAAATATAGGTGCTGATAGGCATTTCAGATGTAGTTTCCAATAGGCATTTCAAAAATAGGTGCCGATAGGCATTTCAGATATAGGTGCCGATAGGCATTTCAGATATAGTTGCCGATTGGCATTTTAAAAATAGGTGCCGATAGGCATTTCAGATATAGAAGCCGATAGGCATTTCAAATATAGGTGCCGATAGGCATTCCAGATATGGTTGCCGATAGGCATTTCAAATATATGTGCTGATAGGCATTTCAGATGTAGTTTCCGATAAGCATTTCAAAAATAGTTGCCGATAGGCATTTTAGATATAGGTGCCGATAGGCATTTCAGATATAGTTGCCGATTGGCATTTTAAAAATAGGTGTTTATAGGCATTTCAGATATAGAAGCCGATAGGTATTTCAAATATAGGTGTCGATAGGCATTTCAGATATGTTTGCCGATAGGCATTTTAATATAGGTGCTGATAGGCATTTCAGATGTAGTTTCCGATAGGCATTTCAAAAATAGGTGCCGATAGGCATTTCAGGTATAGGTGCCGATAGGCATTTTAGATATAGTTGCCGATTGGCATTTTAAAAATAGGTGTCGATAGGCATTTTAGATATAGAAGCCGATAGGCATTTCAAATATAGGTGCCGATAGGCATTCCAGATATGGTTGCCGATAGGCATTTCAAATATAAGTGCTGATAGGCATTCCAGATGTATTTTCCGATAGGCATTTCAAAAATTGGTGCCGATAGGCATTTCAGATATAGGTGCCGATAGGCATTTCAGATAAAGTTGCCGATTGGCATTTTAAAAATAAGTGCCGTTAGGCATTTCAGATATAGAAGCCGATAGGCATTTCAAATATAGGTGCCGATAGGCATTAGGGATATAGGTGCCGATAGGCATATCAGATATAGTTGCCGATAGGTATTTAAAATATAGGTGCCGATAGGCAATTCAAATATAGGTGTCGATAGGCATTTCAGATATATATGTCGAAAGGCATTTCAGATATAGTTGCCGATAGGCATTTCTGATTTGGTTGCCGATAGGCATTTCAAATATAGGTGCTGATAGGCTTTCCAGATGTAGTTTCCGATAGGCATTTCAAAAATAGGTACCGATAAACATTTCAGATATACGTGCCGATAGGCATTTCAGATATAGTTGCCGATTGGCCATTTAAAAATAGTTGCCGATAGGCATATAAAATATAGGTGCCGATAGGCATATCAAATATAGGTGCCGATAGGCATTTTAGATATAAATGCCGAAAGGCATTTTAAATATAGTTGCCGATAGGCATTTCAAATATAGAAGCTGGTAGGCATTTCAGATATAGGTGCCGATAGGCATTTCAAATATAGGTGCCGATAGGCATTTCAAATATAGAAGCCGATAGGCATTTCAAGTATAGGTGCCGATAGGCATTCCAGATATGGCTGCCGATAGGCATTTCAAATATAGGTGCTGATAGGCATTTAAGATGTAGTTTCCGATAGGCATTTCAAAAATAGGTGCCGATAGGCATTTTAGATATAGGTCTCGATAGGCATTTCAGATATAGTTGCCAATTGGCATTTTAAAAATAGGTGCCGATAGGCATTTCAGATATAGAAGCCGATAGGCATTTCAAATATAGGTGCTGATAGGCATTTTAGATGTAGTTTCCGATAGGCATTTAAAAAATTGATGCCGATAGGCATTTCAGATATAGGCGCCGATAGGCACTTTAGATATAGTTGCCGATTGGCATTTTAAAAACAGGTGCCGATAGGCATTTCAGATATAGAAGCCGATAGGTATTTCATATATAGGTGTCGATAGGCATTTCAGATATGGTTGCCGATAGGCATTTCAAATATAGGAGCAGATAGGCATTTCAGATGTAGTTTCCGAAAGGCATTTCAAAAATAGGTGCCGATAGGCATTTCAGATATAGGTGCCGAGAGGCATTTCAGATATAGTTGCCGATTGGCATTTTAAAAATAGGTGCCGATAGGCATTTCAGACATAGAAGCCGATAGGCATTTTAAATATAGGTGCCGATAGGCATTGCAGACATGGTTGCCGATAGGCATTTCAAATATAGGTGCCTATAGGCATTTCAGATGTAGTTTTTGATAGGCATTTCAAAAATTGGTGCCGATAGGCATTTCAGATATAGTTGCCGATTGGCATTTTAAAAATAGGTGCCGATAGGCATTTCAGATATAGAAGCCGATAGGTATTTCAAATATAGGTGTTGGTAGGCATTTCAGATATAGTTGCCGATAGGCATTTCAAATATAGGTGCTGATAGGCATTTCAGATGTAGTTTCCGATAGGCATTTCAAAAATAGGTGCCGATAGGCATTTCAGATATCGGTGCCGATAGGCATTTCAGATATAGTTGCCGATTGGCATTTTAAAAATAGGTGCCGATAGGCATTTTAGATGTAGTTTCCGATAGGCATTTCAAAAATAGGTGCCGATAGGCATTTCAGATATAGGTGCCGATAGGCATATCATATATAGTTGCCGATAGGCATTTAAAATATAGGTGCCGATAGGCATTTCAAATATAGGTGTCGATAGGCATTTCAGATATAAATGCCGAAAGGCATTTCAGATATAGGTGCCGATAGGCATTTCTGATGTGGTTGCCGATAGGCATTTCAAATATAGGTGCTGATAGGCATTTCAGATGTAGTTTTCATTAGGCATTTTAAAAATAGGTGCCGATAGGCATTTTAGATATAGGTGCTGATAGGCACTTCAGATATAGTTTCCGATTGGCATTTTAAAAATAGGTGCCGATGGGCATTTCAGATATAGAAGCCGATAGGCATTTCACATATAGGTGCCGATAGGCATTCCAGATATGGTTGCCGATAGGCATTTCAAATATAGGTGCCGATAGGCATTTCAGATATAGGTGCCGATAGGCATTTTAAAAATAGGTGCCGATAGGCATTTCAGATATAGAAGCCGATAGGCATTTCAAATATAGGTGCCGATAGGCATTCCAGATATGGTTGCCGATAGGCATTTCAAATATAGGTGCTGATAGGCATTTTAGATGTAGTTTCCGATAGGCATTTCAAAAATAGGTGCCGATAGGCATTTCAGATATAGGTGCCGATAAGCATCTCAGATATAGTTGCCGATTGGCATTTTAAAAATAGGTGCCGATAGGCATTTCAGATATAGAAGCCGATAGGCATTTCAAAAATAGGTGCCGATAGGCATTTCAGATATAGGTGCAGACAGGCATTACAGATATAGTTGCCGATTGGCATTTTAAAAATAGGTGCCGATAGGCATTTCAGATATAGAAGCCGATAGGCATTTCAAATATAGGTGCCGATAGGCATTCCAGATATGGTTGCCGATAGGCATTTCAAATATATTTGCTGATAGGCATTTCAGATGTATTTTCTGATAGGCATTTCAAAAATAGGTGCCGATTGGCATTTCAGATATAGAAGCCGATAGGTATTTCAAATATAGGTGTCGATAGGCATTTCAGATATGGTTGCCGATAGGCATTTCAAATATAGGTGCTGATAGGCATTTCAGATGTATTTTCCGATAGGCATTTCAAAAATAGGTGCCGATAGACATTTCAGATATAGGTGCCGATAGGCATTTCAGATATAGTTGCCGATAGCCATTTTAAAAATAGGTGCCGATAGGCATTTCAGATATAGAAGCCGATAGGCATTTCAAATATAGGTGCCGATAGGCATTTCAGATACAGGTGCCGATAGGCATTTCTGATTTTGTTGCCGATAGGCATTTCAAATATAGGTGCTGATAGGCTTTTCAGATGTAGTTTCCGATAGGCATTTCAAAAATAGGTGCCGATAGGCATCTCAGATATAGGTGCTGCTAGGCATTTCAGATATGGTTGCCGATTGGCATTTTAAAAATAGGTGCCGATAGGCATTTCAGATATAGAAGCCGATAGGCATTTCAAATATAGGTGCCTATAGGCATCCCAGATATGGTTGCCGATAGGCATTTCAAATATAGGTGCTGATAGGCATTTCAGATGTATTTTCCGATAGGCATTTCAAAAATAGGTGCCGATAGGCATTTCAGATATAGGTGCCGATAGGCATTTCAGATATGGTTGCCGATTGGCATTTTAAAATAGGTGCCGATAGGCATTTTAGATATAGAAGCCGATAGATATTTCAAATATAGGTGTCGATAGGCATTTCAGATATGGTTGCCGATAGGCATTTCAAATATGGGTGCTGATAGGCATTTCAGATATAGTTGCCGATTGGCATTTTAAAAATAGGTGCCGATAGGCATTTCAGATATAGGTGCCGATACGCATTTCATATATAGGTGCCGATAGGCATTTCTGATTTGGTTGCCGATAGGCATTTCAAATATAGGTGCTGAGAGGCATTTCAGATATAGGTGCTGATAGGCATTTCAAATATAGGTGCCGATAGGCATTTCTGATTTGGTTGCCGATAGGCATTTCAGATATAGTTGCCGATTAACATTTTAAAAATAGGTGCAGATAGGCATTTCAGATATAGGTGCCGATAGTCATTTCAAATATAGGTGCCGATAAGCATTTCAGGTAATGTTGCCGATAGGCATTTCAGAAATAGATGCCGATAGGCAATTCAGATATGGTTGCCGATAGGCAATTCAGATATAGTTGCCGATAGGCATATAATATATAGGCGCCGATAGGCATTTTAAATATAGGTGCCGATAGGCATTTCAAATATAGTTGCCGATAGGCATTTCAAATATAGGAGCTGATAGGCATTTCAGATATAGGTACCGATAGGCATTTCAAATATAGGTGCCGATAGGCATTTCTGATTTGGTTGCCGATAAGCATTTCAAATATAGGTGCTGATAGGCATTTCAGATATAGTTGCCGATTGGCAATTTAAAAATAGGTGCCGATAGGCATTTCAGATATAGGTGCCGATAGGCATTTCAAATATAGGTGTCGATAGGCATTTCAGATATAGTTGCCGATAGACATTTCAGAAATAGATGCCGATAGACATTTCAGATATAGTTGCCGATAGGCATTTAAAATATAGGTGCCGATAGGCATATCAAATATAGGTGCCGATAGGCATTTTAGATATAAATGCCGAAAGGTATTTCAAATATAGTTGCCGATAGGCATTTCTAATGTAGGTGCCGATAGGCATTTCTGATTTGGTTGCCGATAGGCATTTCAAATATAGGTGCTGATAGGCATTTCAGATGTAGTTTCCGATAGGCATTTCAAAAATAGGTGCCGATAGGCTTTCAGATATAGGTGCTGATAGGCATTTCAGATATAGTTGCCGATTGGCATTTTAAAAATAGGTGCCGATAGGCATTTCAGATATAGAAGCCGATAGGCATTTCAAATATGGGTGCCGATAGGCATTCCAGATATGGTTGCCGATAGGCATTTCAAATATAGGTGCTGATTGGAATTTCAGATCTAGTTTCCGATAGGCATTTCAAAAATAGGTGCCGATAGGCATTTCAGATATAGATGCCGATGGGCAATTCAGATATAGTTGCCGATTGGCATTTTAAAAATACTTGCCGATAGGCATTTCAGATGTAGTTTCCGATAGGCATTTCAAAAATAGGTGCCGATAGGCATTTCAGATATAGATGCCGATAAGCATATCAGATAAAGTTGCCGATAGGTATTTAAAATATAGGTGCCGATAGGCATTTCAAATATAGGTGCCGATAGGCATTTCAGATATAAATGCCGAAAGGCATTTCAGATATATGTGCCGATAGCATTTCTGATTTGGTTGCCGATAGGTATTTCAAATATAGGTGCTGATAGGCATTCCAGATGTAGTTTCCAATAGGCATTTCAAAAATAGGTGCCGATAGGCATTTCAGATATAGGTGCCGATAGGCATTTCAGATATAGTTGCCGATTGGCATTTTAAAAATAGGTGCCGATAGGCATTTCAGATATAGAAGCCGATAGGCATTTCAAATATAGGTGCCGATAGGCATTCCAGATATGGTTGCCGATAGGCATTTCAAATATATGTGCTAATAGGCATTTCAGATGTAGTTTCCGATAAGCATTTCAAAAATAGGTGCCGATAGGCATTTCAAGTGTAGGTGCCGATAGGCATTTCAGATATAGTTGCCGATTGGCATTTTAAAAATAGGTGCCAATAGGCATTTCAGATATAGAAGCCGATAAGTATTTCAAATATAGGTGTCGATAGGCATTTCAGATATGGTGGCCGATAGGCACTTCAAATATAGGTGCTGATTGCATTTCAGATGTAGTTTCCGATAGGCATTTCAAAAATAGTTGCCGATAGGCATTTTAGATATAGGTGCCGATAGGCATTTCAGATATAGTTGCCGATTGGCATTTTAAAAATAGGTGTTTATAGGCATTTCAGATATAGAAGCCGATAGGTATTTCAAATATAGGTGTCGATAGGCATTTCAGATATGGTTGCCGATAGGCATTTCAAATATAAGTGCTGATAGGCATTCCAGATGTATTTTCCGATAGGCATTTCACAAATTGGTGCCGATAGGCATTTCAGATATAGGTGCCGATAGGCATTTCAGATAAAGTTGCCGATTGGCATTTTAAAAATAAGTGCCGTTAGGCATTTCAGATATAGAAGCCGATAGGCATTTCAAATATAGGTGCCGATAGGCATTTCAGATATAGGTGCCGATAGGCATATCAGATATAGTTGCCGATAGGTATTTAAAATATAGGTGCCGATAGGCAATTCAAATATAGGTGTCGATAGGCATTTCAGATATATATGCCGAAAGGCATTTCAGATATAGTTGTCGATAGGCATTTCTGATTTGGTTGCCGATAGGCATTTCAAATATAGGTGCTGATAGGCTTTCCAGATGTAGTTTCCGATAGGCATTTCAAAAATAGATACCGATAGGCATTTCAGATATAGGTGCCGATAGGCATTTCAGATATAGGTGCCGATAGGCATTTCAGATATAGTTGCCGAATGGCATTTTAAAAATAGGTGCCGATAGGCATTTCAGATATAGAAGCCGATAGGTATTTCAAATATAGGTGTCGATAGGAATTTCAGATATGGTTGCCGATAGGCATTTCAAATATAGGTGCTGATAGGCATTTCAGATGTAGAAGCCGATAGGTATTTCAAATATAGGTGCCGATAGGCATTTCAAATATAGGTGTCGATAGGCATTTCAGATATAAATGCCGAAAGGCATTTCAGATATAGGTGCCTATAGGCATTTCTGATGTGGTTGCCGATAGGCATTTCAAATATAGGTGCTGATAGGCATTTCAGATGTAGTTTTCGATAGGCATTTCAAAAATAGGTGCCGATAGGCATTTCAGATATAGGTGCCGATAGGCACTTCAGATATAGTTGCCGATTGGCATTTTAAAAATAGGTGCCGATAGGCATTTCAGATATAGAAGCCGATAGGCATTTCAAATATAGGTGCCGATAAGCATTCCAGATATGGTTGCCGATAGGCATTTCAAATATAGGTGCTGATAGGCATTTCAGATGTAGAAGCCGATAGGTATTTCAAATATAGGTGCCGATAGGCATTTCAAATATAGGTGTCGATAGGCATTTCAGATATAAATGCCGAAAGGCATTTCAGATATAGGTGCCGATAGGCATTTCTGATGTGGTTGCCGATAGGCATTTCAAATATAGGTGCTGATAGGCATTTCAGATGTAGTTTTCGATAGGCATTTCAAAAATAGGTGCCGATAGGCATTTCAGATATAGGTGCCGATAGGCACTTCAGATATAGTTGCCGATTGGCATTTTAAAAATAGGTGCCGATAGGCATTTCAGATATAGAAGCCGATAGGCATTTCAAATATAGGTGCCGATAAGCATTCCAGATATGGTTGCCGATAGGCATTTCAAATATAGGTGCTGATAGGCATTTCAGATGTAGTTTCCGATAGGCATTTCAAAAATAGGTGCCGATAGGCATTTCAGATATAGGTGCCGATAGGCATTTCAGATATAGTTGCCGATTGGCATTTCAAAAATAAGTGCCGATAGGCATTTCAGATATAGAAGCCGATAGGCATTTCAAATATAGGTGCCGATAGGCATTCCAGATATGGTTGCCGATAGGCATTTCAAATATTGGTGCCGATAGGCATTTAAAATATAGGTGCCGATAGGCATTTCAAATATAGGTGTCGATAGGCATTTCAGATATAAATGCCGAAAGGCATTTCAGATATAGGTGCCGATAGGCATTTCTGATGTGGTTGCCGATAGGCATTTCAAATATAGGTGCTGATAGGCATTTCAGATGTAGTTTTCGATAGGCATTTCAAAAATAGGTGCCGATAGGCATTTCAGATATAGGTGCCGATAGGCTCTTCAGAAATAGTTGCCGATTGGCATTTTAAAAATAGGTGTCGATAGGCATTTCAGATATAGAAGCCGATAGGCATTTCAAATATAGGTGCCGATAGGCATTCCAGATATGGTTGCCGATAGCCATTTCAAATAAAGGTGCTGATCGGCATTCCAGATGTATTTTCCGATAGGCATTTCAAAAATTGGTGCCGATAGGCATTTCAGATATAAGTGCCGATAGGCATTTCAGATATAGTTGCCGATTGGCATTTTAAAAATAGGTGCCGATAGGCATTTCAGATATAGAAGCCGATAGGCATTTCAAATATAGGTGCCGATAGGCATTCCAGATATGTTTGCCGATAGGCATTTCAAATATAGGTGCCGATAGGCATTTCAGATATAGTTGCCGATAGCCATTTTAAAAATAGGTGCCGATAGGCATTTCAGATATAGAAGCCGATAGGCATTTCAAATATAGGTGCCGATAGGCATTTCAGATATAGGTGCCGATAGGCATTTCTGATTTGGTTGCCGATAGGCATTTCAAATATAGGTGCTGATAGGCTTTTCATATGTAGTTTCCGATAGGCATTTAAAAAATAGGTGCCGATAGGCATCTCAGATATAGGTGCTGCTAGGCATTTCAGATGTATTTTCCGATAGGCATTTCAAAAATAGGTGCCGATAGGCATTTCAGATATAGGTGCCGATAGGCATTTCAGATATAGTTGCCAATTGGCATTTTAAAATAGTTGCCGATAGGCATTTCAGATATAGAAGCCGATAGATATTTCAAATATAGGTGTCGATAGGCATTTCAGATATGGTTGCCGATAGGCATTTTAAATATGGGTGCTGATAGGCATTTCAGATATAGTTGCCGATTGGCATTTTAAAAATAGGTGCCGATAGGCATTTCTGATTTGGTTGCCGATAGGCATTTCAAATAATGGGGGTTGAAAGGCATTTCAGATATAGTTGCCGATTAACATTTTAAAAATAGGTGCCGATAGGCATTTCAGATATAGGTGCCGATAGGCATTTCAAATATAGATGCCGATAAGCATTTCAGGTATAGTTGCCGATAGGCATTTCAGAAATAGATGCCGATAGGCATTTCAGATATAGTTGCCGATAGGCATATAATATATAGGTGCCGATAGGCATATTAAATATAGGTGCCGATAGGCATTTCAAATATAGTTGCCGATAGGCATTTTAAAATATAGGAGCTGATAGGCATTTCAGATATAGGTGCCGATAGGCATTTCAAATATAGGTGCCGATAGGCATTTCTGATTTGGTTGCCGATAAGCATTTCAAATATAGGTGCTGATAGGCATTTCAGATATAGTTGCCGATTGGCAATTTAAAAATAGGTGCCGATAGGCATTTCAGATATAGGTGCCGATAGGAATTTCAAATATAGGTGCCGATAGGCATTTCAGATATAGTTGCCGATAGACATTTCAGAAATAGATGCCGATAGACATTTCAGATATAGTTGCCGATAGGCATTTAAAATATAGGTGCCGATAGGCATATCAAATATAGGTGCCGGTAGGCATTTTAGATATAAATGCCGAAAGGTATTTTAAATATAGTTGCCGATAGGCATTTCTAATGTAGGTGCCGATAGGCATTTCTGATTTGG
Source organism: Venustoraphidia nigricollis (assembly GCA_034508555.1). Lineage (NCBI taxonomy): Eukaryota > Metazoa > Arthropoda > Insecta > Raphidioptera > Raphidiidae > Venustoraphidia > Venustoraphidia nigricollis. The sequence continues at coordinate 5,240 of JAVRKA010000391.1, read as the reverse complement.
TTGCCGATAGGCATTTCAAATATAGGTGCTGATAGGCATTTCAGATGTAGTTTCCGATAGGCATTTCAAAAATAGGTGCCGATAGGCCTTAAGATATAGGTGCCGATAGGCATTTCAGATATAGTCACCCATTGGCATTTTAAAAATAGGTGCCGATAGGCATTTCAGATATAGAAGCCGATAGGCATTTCAAATATAGGTGCTGATTGGAATTTCAGATCTAGTTTCCGATAGGCATTTCAAAAATAGGTGCCGATAGGTATTTCAGATATAGATGCCGATGGGCAATTCAGATATAGTTGCCGATTGGCATTTTAAAAATACTTGCCGATAGGCATTTCAGATGTAGTTTCCGATAGGCATTTCAAAAATAGGTGCCGATAGGCATTTCAGATATAGATGCCGATAAGCATATCAGATAAAGTTGCCGATAGGTATTTAAAATATAGGTGCCGATAGGCATTTCAAATATAGGTGCTGATAGGCATTTCAGATATAAATGCCGAAAGGCATTTCAGATATATGTGCTGATATAATTTCTGATTTGGTTGCCGATAGGTATTTCAAATATAGGTGCTGATAGGCATTTCAGATGTAGTTTCCAATAGGCATTTCAAAAATAGGTGCCGATAGGCATTTCAGATATAGGTGCCGATAGGCATTTCAGATATAGTTGCCGATTGGCATTTTAAAAATAGGTGCCGATAGGCATTTCAGATATAGAAGCCGATAGGCATTTCAAATATAGGTGCCGATAGGCATTCCAGATATGGTTGCCGATAGGCATTTCAAATATATGTGCTGATAGGCATTTCAGATGTAGTTTCCGATAAGCATTTCAAAAATAGTTGCCGATAGGCATTTTAGATATAGGTGCCGATAGGCATTTCAGATATAGTTGCCGATTGGCATTTTAAAAATAGGCGTTTATAGGCATTTCAGATATAGAAGCCGATAGGTATTTCAAATATAGGTGTCGATAGGCATTTCAGATATGTTTGCCGATAGGCATTTCAAATATAGGTGCTGATAGGCATTTCAGATGTAGTTTCCGATAGGCATTTCAAAAATAGGTGCCGATAGGCATTTCAGGTATAGGTGCCGATAGGCATTTTAGATATAGTTGCCGATTGGCATTTTAAAAATAGGTGTCGATAGGCATTTTAGATATAGAAGCCGATAGGCATTTCAAATATAGGTGCCGATAGGCATTCCAGATATGGTTGCCGATAGGCATTTCAAATATAAGTGCTGATAGGCATTCCAGATGTATTTTCCGATAGGCATTTCAAAAATTGGTGCCGATAGGCATTTCAGATATAGGTGCCGATAGGCATTTCAGATAAAGTTGCCGATTGGCATTTTAAAAATAAGTGCCGTTAGGCATTTCAGATATAGAAGCCGATAGGCATTTCAAATATAGGTGCCGATAGGCATTAGGGATATAGGTGCCGATAGGCATATCAGATATAGTTGCCGATAGGTATTTAAAATATAGGTGCCGATAGGCAATTCAAATATAGGTGTCGATAGGCATTTCAGATATATATGTCGAAAGGCATTTCAGATATAGTTGCCGATAGGCATTTCTGATTTGGTTGCCGATAGGCATTTCAAATATAGGTGCTGATAGGCTTTCCAGATGTAGTTTCCGATAGGCATTTCAAAAATAGGTACCGATAAACATTTCAGATATACGTGCCGATAGGCATTTCAGATATAGTTGCCGATTGGCCATTTAAAAATAGTTGCCGATAGGCATATAAAATATAGGTGCCGATAGGCATATCAAATATAGGTGCCGATAGGCATTTTAGATATAAATGCCGAAAGGCATTTTAAATATAGTTGCCGATAGGCATTTCAAATATAGAAGCTGGTAGGCATTTCAGATATAGGTGCCGATAGGCATTTCAAATATAGGTGCCGATAGGCATTTCAAATATAGGTGCCGATAGGCATTTCTGATTTGGTTGCCGATAGGCATTTCAAATATAGGTGCTGATAGGCATTACAGATGTAGTTTATGATAGGCATTTCTAAAATAGGTGCCGATAGGTATTTCAGATATAGTTGCCGATAGGCATCTCAGAAATAAATGCCGATAGGCATTTTAGATATAGTTGCCGATAGGCATTTAAAATATAGGTGCCGATTGGCATTTCAAATTAGGTGCCGATAAGCATTTCTGATTTGGTTGCCGATAGGCATTTCAAATGTAGGTGCTGATAGGCATTTCAGATGTAGTTTCCGATAGGCATTTATAAAATAGCTGCCGATAGGCATTTCAGATATAGGTGCCGATAGGCATTTCAGATATAGTTGCCGATTGGCATTTTAAAAATAGGTGCCGATAGGCATTTCAGATATAGTTGCCGATTGGCATTTTAAAAATAGGTGCCGATAGGCATTTCAGATATAGAAGCCGATAGGCATTTCAAATATAGGTGCTGATAGGCATTTCAGTTGTAGTTTCCGATAAGCTTTTCAAAAATAGGTGCCGATAGGCATTTTAGATATAGGTACCGATAGGCAATTCAGATATAGTTGCCGATTGGCATTTTAAAAATACGTGCCGATAGGCATTTCAGATGTAGTTTCCGATAGCCATATCAAAAATAGGTGCCGATAGGCATTTCAGATATAGATGCCGATAAGCATATCAGATATATTTGCGGATAGGCATTTAAAATATAGGTGCCGATAGGCATTTAAAATATAGGTGCCGATAGGCATTTCAGATATAAATGCCGAAAGGCATTTCAGATATAGGTGCCGATAGCATTTCTGATTTGGTTGCCGATAGGCATTTCAAATATAGGTGCTGATAGGCATTTCAGATGTAGTTTCCGATAGGCATTTCAAAAATAGGTGCCGATAGGCATTTCAGATATAGGTGCCGATAGGCATATCAGATATAGTTGCCGATAGGCATTTAAAATATAGGTCAGATATAAATGCCGAAAGGCATTTCAAATATAGTTGCCGATAGGCATTTCAAATATAGGCGCCGATAGGCATTTCTGAGTTGGTTGGCGATAGGCATTTCAAATATAGGTGCCGATAGGCCTTTCAGATATAGTTGCCGATAGGCATTTAAAATATAGGTGCCGATAGGCATTTTAAATATAGGTGCTGATAGGCATTTCAGATATAGTTGCCGATTGGCATTTTAAAAATAGGTGCCGATAGGCACTTCAAATATAGGTGCTGATAGGCATTTCAGATATAGGTGCCGATAGGCATTTCAGATATAGTTGCCGATGGGCATTTAAAATATAGGTGCCGATTGGCATTTCAAATATAGGTGCCGATAGGCATTTCAGATATAGTTGCCGATGGGCATTTTAAAAATAGGGGCCGATAGGTATTTCAGATATAGGTGCCGATAGGCATTTTAAATATAGGTGCTGATAGGCAGTTCAAATATTGGTGCCGATAGACATTTCAGATATAGTTGCCGATAGGCATTTCAGAAATAGATGCCGACAGGCATTTCAGATATAGTTGCCGATAGGCATTTAAAATATAGGTGCCGATTGGCATTTTAAATATAGGTGCTGATAGGCATTTCAGATATAGTTGCCGATTGGCATTTTAAAAATAGGTGCCGATAGGCACTTCAAATATAGGTGCTGATAGGCATTTCAGATATAGGTGCCGATAGGCATCTCAGATATAGTTGCCGATAGGCATTTCAGAAATAGATGCCGAGAGGCTTTTCAGATATAGTTGCCGATAGGCATCTAAAATATAGGTGCCGATAGGCATTCCAGATATGGTTGCCGATAGGCATTTCAAATATAAGTGCTGATAGGCATTTCAGATATAGTTACCGATTGGCATTTTAAAAATAGGTGACGATAGGCATTTCTGATATAGGTGTTAATAGGCAATTTAGATATAGGTGCCGATAGGCATTTCAGATATAGTTGCCGATAGGCATTTCAAATATAGGTGCCGATAGGCAGTTCAAATATTGGTGCCGATAGGCATTTCAGATATAGTTGCCGATAGGCATTTCAGAAATAGATGCCGATAGGCTTTTCAGATATAGTTGCCGATAGGCATTTCAAATATATGTGCCGATAGGCAGGTCAAATATTGGTGCCGATAGGCATTTCAGATATAGTTGCCGATAGGCATTTCAGAAATAAATGCCGATAGGCAGTTCAGAATATAGGTGCCGATAGGCATTAGGGATATAGGTGCCGATAGGCATATCAGATATAGTTGCCGATAGGTATTTAAAATATAGGTGCCGATAGGCAATTCAAATATAGGTGTCGATAGGCATTTCAGATATATATGTCGAAAGGCATTTCAGATATAGTTGCCGATAGGCATTTCTGATTTGGTTGCCGATAGGCATTTCAAATATAGGTGCTGATAGGCTTTCCAGATGTAGTTTCCGATAGGCATTTCAAAAATAGGTACCGATAAACATTTCAGATATACGTGCCGATAGGCATTTCAGATATAGTTGCCGATTGGCCATTTAAAAATAGTTGCCGATAGGCATATAAAATATAGGTGCCGATAGGCATATCAAATATAGGTGCCGATAGGCATTTTAGATATAAATGCCGAAAGGCATTTTAAATATAGTTGCCGATAGGCATTTCAAATATAGAAGCTGGTAGGCATTTCAGATATAGGTGCCGATAGGCATTTCAAATATAGGTGCCGATAGGCATTTCAAATATAGGTGCCGATAGGCATTTCTGATTTGGTTGCCGATAGGCATTTCAAATATAGGTGCTGATAGGCATTACAGATGTAGTTTATGATAGGCATTTCTAAAATAGGTGCCGATAGGTATTTCAGATATAGTTGCCGATAGGCATCTCAGAAATAAATGCCGATAGGCATTTCAGATATAGTTGCCGATAGGCATTTAAAATATAGGTGCCGATTGGCATTTCAAATTAGGTGCCGATAAGCATTTCTGATTTGGTTGCCGATAGGCATTTCAAATGTAGGTGCTGATAGGCATTTCAGATGTAGTTTCCGATAGGCATTTATAAAATAGCTGCCGATAGGCATTTCAGATATAGGTGCCGATAGGCATTTCAGATATAGTTGCCGATTGGCATTTTAAAAATAGGTGCCGATAGGCATTTCAGATATAGTTGCCGATTGGCATTTTAAAAATAGGTGCCGATAGGCATTTCAGATATAGAAGCCGATAGGCATTTCAAATATAGGTGCTGATAGGCATTTCAGTTGTAGTTTCCGAT